>NW_026531188.1:0-70565 GCF_020745825.1 Agelaius phoeniceus | reverse complement strand
AGATGAAAGGTGGCCTTGGGGTTCTGAGGACTTGTAGGGTAGTACTTACTGGCTAGAGTAGAGGAAATGGATTCTATTTGAATATCTGTCCACAGGTCCTGGTTGTCCTTGATGGGCTGCAGCTGTGAGCATTGAAGAGAACTGGGATAAAAGGGGGCGGCGTAGCCATTCAGGGAGAGCCTTGAAGGAGCCCTGAACTGGGAAAGAACAGCATGCAGAAGAAAGCGTCTGTGCTGTGAAGATCTGCAGCCATAAGAACACACCGAGGAGGTATGGACTTTAGCAATCTGAGAACAGCATGATGGGACTCTAGAGAAATAGAACAACAACAAGTGGCAGCTTTCGATTTGGAGCAATCCAGCAAAGCTTGCAAATTTCTTGCTGGGCACCACCCTCTTGGTCAGGGCGAGTGGCCAGAAATGGAGGCCATTTTCCATGGGGAAAACGAAGTCATTGGCCAGGCTCTGGGTGTCAGATGACAGGTGGCATCTGGGCTGTAAGGACTTGCAGGGTCCTAGTTTGCTGGCAGCTTTCGTTCTGGAAGGATCCAGCAGAGTTTGTAGATTCCTGGCTTGGCACTGCCCTGCCTGCCAGGCCGAGTGGCCACAAATGAAGGCCATTTTCCATGGGAAAAACGAAGTCCTTTCCCAGGGTCTCAGTAATATGTTCAAGGTGGCGTTTGAGGCTCTAAGTACTTCCAGGGCCCTAGTTGCTGCCAGCTTTTCTTTTGGAAAAATCCAGCAACGATTGCATCATTCTAGCTAGGCTCCCACTTTCTGCCAGGGTGAGTGGCTGCCAAGGGAGGCCATTTGCCATGGGAAAAAGAAGTCCTTTCCCCAGGGTCTGGGTGTCAGATGAAAGGTGGCCTTTGGGGTTCTGAGGACTTGTAGGGTAGTACTTACTGGCTAGAGTAGAGGAAATGGATTCTATTTGAATATCTGTCCCACAGGTCCTGGTTGTCCTTGATGGGCTGCAGCTGTGAGCATTGAAGAGAACTGGGATAAAAGGGGGCGGCGTAGCCATTCAGGGAGAGCCTTGAAGGAGCCCTGAACTGGGAAAGAACAGCATGCAGAAGAAAGCGTCTGTGCTGTGAAGATCTGCAGCCATAAGAACACACCGAGGAGGTATGGACTTTAGCAATCTGAGAACAGCATGATGGGACTCTAGAGAAATAGAACAACAACAAGTGGCAGCTTTCGATTTGGAGCAATCCAGCAAAGCTTGCAAATTTCTTGCTGGGCACCACCCTCTTGGTCAGGGCGAGTGGCCAGAAATGGAGGCCATTTTCCATGGGGAAAACGAAGTCATTGGCCCAGGCTCTGGGTGTCAGATGACTGGTGGCATCTGGGGCTCTAAGGACTTGCAGGGTCCTAGTTGCTGGCAGCTTTCGTTCTGGAAGGATCCAGCACAGTTTGTAGATTCCTGGCTTGGCACTGCCCTGCCTGCCAGGCCGAGTGGCCACAAATGAAGGCCATTTTCCATGGGAAAAACGAAGTCCTTTCCCCAGGGTCTCAGTAATATGTTCAAGGTGGCGTTTGAGGCTCTAAGTACTTCAGGGCCCTAGTTTGCTGCCAGCTTTTCTTTTGGAAAAATCCAGCAACGATTGCATCATTCTAGCTAGGCTCCCACTTTCTGCCAGGGTGAGTGGCTGCCAAGGAGGCCATTTGCCATGGGAAAAAGAAGTCCTTTCCCCAGGGTCTGGGTGTCAGATGAAAGGTGGCCTTTGGGTTCTGAGGACTTGTAGGGTAGTACTTACTGGCTAGAGTAGAGGAAATGGATTCTATTTGAATATCTGTCTAGAGGCTTTGCCCACAGGTCCTGGTTGTCCTTGATGGGCTGCAGCTGTGAGCATTGAAGAGAACTGGATAAAAGGGGGCGGCGTAGCCATTCAGGGAGAGCCTTGAAGGAGCCCTGAACTGGGAAAGAACAGCATGCAGAAGAAAGCGTCTGTGCTGTGAAGATCTGCAGCCATAAGAACACACCGAGGAGGTATGGACTTTAGCAATCTGAGAACAGCATGATGGGACTCTAGAGAAATAGAACAACAACAAGTGGCAGCTTTCGATTTGGAGCAATCCAGCAAAGCTTGCAAATTTCTTGCTGGGCACCACCCTCTTGGTCAGGGCGAGTGGCCAGAAATGGAGGCCATTTTCCATGGGGAAAACGAAGTCATTGGCCCAGGCTCTGGGTGTCAGATGACTGGTGGCATCTGGGGCTGTAAGGACTTGCAGGGTCCTAGTTGCTGGCAGCTTTCGTTCTGGAGGATCCAGCACAGTTTGTAGATTCCTGGCTTGGCACTGCCCTGCCTGCCAGGCCGAGTGGCCACAAATGAAGGCCATTTTCCATGGGAAAAACGAAGTCCTTTCCCCAGGGTCTCAGTAATATGTTCAAGGTGGCGTTTGAGGCTCTAAGTACTTCCAGGGCCCTAGTTGCTGCCAGCTTTTCTTTTGGAAAAATCCAGCAACGATTGCATCATTCTAGCTAGGCTCCCACTTTCTGCCAGGGTGAGTGGCTGCCAAGGGAGGCCATTTGCCATGGGAAAAAGAAGTCCTTTCCCCAGGGTCTGGGTGTCAGATGAAAGGTGGCCTTTGGGGTTCTGAGGACTTGTAGGGTAGTACTTACTGGCTAGAGTAGAGGAAATGGATTCTATTTGAATATCTGTCTAGAGGCTTTGCCCCACAGGTCCTGGTTGTCCTTGATGGGCTGCAGCTGTGAGCATTGAAGAGAACTGGGATAAAAGGGGGCGGCGTAGCCATTCAGGGAGAGCCTTGAAGGAGCCCTGAACTGGGAAAGAACAGCATGCAGAAGAAAGCGTCTGTGCTGTGAAGATCTGCAGCCATAAGAACACACCGAGGAGGTATGGACTTTAGCAATCTGAGAACAGCATGATGGGACTCTAGAGAAATAGAACAACAACAAGTGGCAGCCTTTCGATTTGGAGCAATCCAGCAAAGCTTGCAAATTTCTTGCTGGGCACCACCCTCTTGGTACAGGGCGAGTGGCCAGAAATGGAGGCCATTTTCCATGGGGAAAACGAAGTCATTGGCCCAGGCTCTGGGTGTCAGATGACAGGTGGCATCTGGGGCTGTAAGGACTTGCAGGGTCCTAGTTGCTGGCAGCTTTCGTTCTGGAAGGATCCAGCAGAGTTTGTAGATTCCTGGCTTGGCACTGCCCTGCCTGCCAGGCCAAGTGGCCACAAATGAAGGCCATTTTCCATGGGAAAAACGAAGTCCTTTCCCCAGGGTCTCAGGAATATGTTCAAGGTGGCGTTTGAGGCTCTAAGTACTTGCAGGGCCCTAGTTGCTGGCAGCTTTTCTTTTGGAAAAATCCAGCAACGATTGCATCATTCTAGCTAGGCTCCCACTTTCTGCCAGGGTGAGTGGCTGCCAAGGGAGGCCATTTGCCATGGGAAAAAGAAGTCCTTTCCCCAGGGTCTGGGTGTCAGATGAAAGGTGGCCTTTGGGGTTCTGAGGACTTGTAGGGTAGTACTTACTGGTTAGAGTAGAGGAATGGATTCTATTTGAATATCTGTCCCACAGGTCCTGGTTGTCCTTGATGGGCTGCAGCTGTGAGCATTGAAGAGAACTGGGATAAAAGGGGGCGGCGTAGCCATTCAGGGAGAGCCTTGAAGGAGCCCTGAACTGGGAAAGAACAGCATGCAGAAGAAAGCGTCTGTGCTGTGAAGATCTGCAGCCATAAGAACACACCGAGGAGGTATGGACTTTAGCAATCTGAGAACAGCATGATGGGACTCTAGAGAAATAGAACAACAACAAGTGGCAGCTTTCGATTTGGAGCAATCCAGCAAAGCTTGCAAATTTCTTGCTGGGCACCACCCTCTTGGTCAGGGCGAGTGGCCAGAAATGGAGGCCATTTTCCATGGGGAAAACGAAGTCATTGGCCCAGGCTCTGGGTGTCAGATGACTGGTGGCATCTGGGGCTGTAAGGACTTGCAGGGTCCTAGTTGCTGGCAGCTTTCGTTCTGGAAGAATCCAGCACAGTTTGTAGATTCCTGGCTTGGCACTGCCCTGCCTGCCAGGCCAAGTGGCCACAAATGAAGGCCATTTTCCATGGGAAAAACGAAGTCCTTTCCCCAGGGTCTCAGTAATATGTTCAGGTGGCGTTTGAGGCTCTAAGTACTTCCAGGGCCCTAGTTGCTGCCAGCTTTTCTTTTGGAAAAATCCAGCAACGATTGCATCATTCTAGCTAGGCTCCCACTTTCTGCCAGGGTGAGTGGCTGCCAAGGGAGGCCATTTGCCATGGGAAAAAGAAGTCCTTTCCCCAGGGTCTGGGTGTCAGATGAAAGGTGGCCTTTGGGGTTCTGAGGACTTGTAGGGTAGTACTTACTGGCTAGAGTAGAGGAAATGGATTCTATTTGATATCTGTCTAGAGGCTTTGCCCCACAGGTCCTGGTTGTCCTTGATGGGCTGCAGCTGTGAGCATTGAAGAGAACTGGGATAAAAGGGGGCGGCGTAGCCATTCAGGGAGAGCCTTGAAGGAGCCCTGAACTGGGAAAGAACAGCATGCAGAAGAAAGCGTCTGTGCTGTGAAGATCTGCAGCCATAAGAACACACCGAGGAGGTATGGACTTTAGCAATCTGAGAACAGCATGATGGGACTCTAGAGAAATAGAACAACAACAAGTGGCAGCTTTCGATTTGGAGCAATCCAGCAAAGCTTGCAAATTTCTTGCTGGGCACCACCCTCTTGGTCAGGGCGAGTGGCCAGAAATGGAGGCCATTTTCCATGGGGAAAACGAAGTCATTGGCCCAGGCTCTGGGTGTCAGATGACAGGTGGCATCTGGGGCTGTAAGGACTTGCAGGGTCCTAGTTGCTGGCAGCTTTCGTTCTGGAAGGATCCAGCAGAGTTTGTAGATTCCTGGCTTGGCACTGCCCTGCCTGCCAGGCCGAGTGGCCACAAATGAAGGCCATTTTCCATGGGAAAAACGAAGTCCTTTCCCCAGGGTCTCAGGAATATGTTCAAGGTGGCGTTTGAGGCTCTAAGTACTTCCAGGGCCCTAGTTGCTGGCAGCTTTTCTTTTGGAAAAATCCAGCAACGATTGCATCATTCTAGCTAGGCTCCCACTTTCTGCCAGGGTGAGTGGCTGCCAAGGGAGGCCATTTGCCATGGGAAAAAGAAGTCCTTTCCCCAGGGTCTGGGTGTCAGATGAAAGGTGGCCTTTGGGGTTCTGAGGACTTGTAGGGTAGTACTTACTGGTTAGAGTAGAGGAAATGGATTCTATTTGAATATCTGTCCCACAGGTCCTGGTTGTCCTTGATGGGCTGCAGCTGTGAGCATTGAAGAGAACTGGGATAAAAGGGGGCGGCGTAGCCATTCAGGGAGAGCCTTGAAGGAGCCCTGAACTGGGAAAGAACAGCATGCAGAAGAAAGCGTCTGTGCTGTGAAGATCTGCAGCCATAAGAACACACCGAGGAGGTATGGACTTTAGCAATCTGAGAACAGCATGATGGGACTCTAGAGAAATAGAACAACAACAAGTGGCAGCTTTCGATTTGGAGCAATCCAGCAAAGCTTGCAAATTTCTTGCTGGGCACCACCCTCTTGGTCAGGGCGAGTGGCCAGAAATGGAGGCCATTTTCCATGGGGAAAACGAAGTCATTGGCCCAGGCTCTGGGTGTCAGATGACTGGTGGCATCTGGGGCTCTAAGGACTTGCAGGGTCCTAGTTGCTGGCAGCTTTCGTTCTGGAAGGATCCAGCAGAGTTTGTAGATTCCTGGCTTGGCACTGCCCTGCCTGCCAGGCCGAGTGGCCACAAATGAAGGCCATTTTCCATGGGAAAAACGAAGTCCTTTCCCCAGGGTCTCAGTAATATGTTCAAGGTGGCGTTTGAGGCTCTAAGTACTTCCAGGGCCCTAGTTGCTGGCAGCTTTTCTTTTGGAAAAATCCAGCAACGATTGCATCATTCTAGCTAGGCTCCCACTTTCTGCCTGGGTGAGTGGCTGCCAAGGGAGGCCATTTGCCATGGGAAAAAGAAGTCCTTTCCCCAGGGTCTGGGTGTCAGATGAAAGGTGGCCTTTGGGGTTCTGAGGACTTGTAGGGTAGTACTTACTGGCTAGAGTAGAGGAAATGGATTCTATTTGAATATCTGTCCCACAGGTCCTGGTTGTCCTTGATGGGCTGCAGCTGTGAGCATTGAAGAGAACTGGGATAAAAGGGGGCGGCGTAGCCATTCAGGGAGAGCCTTGAAGGAGCCCTGAACTGGGAAAGAACAGCATGCAGAAGAAAGCGTCTGTGCTGTGAAGATCTGCAGCCATAAGAACACACCGAGGAGGTATGGACTTTAGCAATCTGAGAACAGCATGATGGGACTCTAGAGAAATAGAACAACAACAAGTGGCAGCTTTCGATTTGGAGCAATCCAGCAAAGCTTGCAAATTTCTTGCTGGGCACCACCCTCTTGGTCAGGGCGAGTGGCCAGAAATGGAGGCCATTTTCCATGGGGAAAACGAAGTCATTGGCCCAGGCTCTGGGTGTCAGATGACTGGTGGCATCTGGGGCTCTAAGGACTTGCAGGGTCCTAGTTGCTGGCAGCTTTCGTTCTGGAAGGATCCAGCAGAGTTTGTAGATTCCTGGCTTGGCACTGCCCTGCCTGCCAGGCCGAGTGGCCACAAATGAAGGCCATTTTCCATGGGAAAAACGAAGTCCTTTCCCCAGGGTCTCAGGAATATGTTCAAGGTGGCGTTTGAGGCTCTAAGTACTTCCAGGGCCCTAGTTGCTGCCAGCTTTTCTTTTGGAAAAATCCAGCAACGATTGCATCATTCTAGCTAGGCTCCCACTTTCTGCCAGGGTGAGTGGCTGCCAAGGGAGGCCATTTGCCATGGGAAAAAGAAGTCCTTTCCCCAGGGTCTGGGTGTCAGATGAAAGGTGGCCTTTGGGGTTCTGAGGACTTGTAGGGTAGTACTTACTGGCTAGAGTAGAGGAAATGGATTCTATTTGAATATCTGTCCCACAGGTCCTGGTTGTCCTTGATGGGCTGCAGCTGTGAGCATTGAAGAGAACTGGGATAAAAGGGGGCGGCGTAGCCATTCAGGGAGAGCCTTGAAGGAGCCCTGAACTGGGAAAGAACAGCATGCAGAAGAAAGCGTCTGTGCTGTGAAGATCTGCAGCCATAAGAACACACCGAGGAGGTATGGACTTTAGCAATCTGAGAACAGCATGATGGGACTCTAGAGAAATAGAACAACAACAAGTGGCAGCTTTAGATTTGGAGCAATCCAGCAAAGCTTGCAAATTTCTTGCTGGGCACCACCCTCTTGGTCAGGGCGAGTGGCCAGAAATGGAGGCCATTTTCCATGGGGAAAACGAAGTCATTGGCCCAGGCTCTGGGTGTCAGATGACTGGTGGCATCTGGGGCTGTAAGGACTTGCAGGGTCCTAGTTGCTGGCAGCTTTCGTTCTGGAAGGATCCAGCAGAGTTTGTAGATTCCTGGCTTGGCACTGCCCTGCCTGCCAGGCCGAGTGGCCACAAATGAAGGCCATTTTCCATGGGAAAAACGAAGTCCTTTCCCCAGGGTCTCAGTAATATGTTCAAGGTGGCGTTTGAGGCTCTAAGTACTTCCAGGGCCCTAGTTGCTGCCAGCTTTTCTTTTGGAAAAATCCAGCAACGATTGCATCATTCTAGCTAGGCTCCCACTTTCTGCCAGGGTGAGTGGCTGCCAAGGGAGGCCATTTGCCATGGGAAAAAGAAGTCCTTTCCCCAGGGTCTGGGTGTCAGATGAAAGGTGGCCTTTGGGGTTCTGAGGACTTGTAGGGTAGTACTTACTGGCTAGAGTAGAGGAAATGGATTCTATTTGAATATCTGTCCCAAAGGTCCTGGTTGTCCTTGATGGGCTGCAGCTGTGAGCATTGAAGAGAACTGGGATAAAAGGGGGCGGCGTAGCCATTCAGGGAGAGCCTTGAAGGAGCCCTGAACTGGGAAAGAACAGCATGCAGAAGAAAGCGTCTGTGCTGTGAAGATCTGCAGCCATAAGAACACACCGAGGAGGTATGGACTTTAGCAATCTGAGAACAGCATGATGGGACTCTAGAGAAATAGAACAACAACAAGTGGCAGCTTTCGATTTGGAGCAATCCAGCAAAGCTTGCAAATTTCTTGCTGGGCACCACCCTCTTGGTCAGGGCGAGTGGCCAGAAATGGAGGCCATTTTCCATGGGGAAAACGAAGTCATTGGCCCAGGCTCTGGGTGTCAGATGACTGGTGGCATCTGGGGCTCTAAGGACTTGCAGGGTCCTAGTTGCTGGCAGCTTTCGTTCTGGAAGGATCCAGCAGAGTTTGTAGATTCCTGGCTTGGCACTGCCCTGCCTGCCAGGCCGAGTGGCCACAAATGAAGGCCATTTTCCATGGGAAAAACGAAGTCCTTTCCCCAGGGTCTCAGTAATATGTTCAAGGTGGCGTTTGAGGCTCTAAGTACTTGCAGGGCCCTAGTTGCTGGCAGCTTTTCTTTTGGAAAAATCCAGCAACGATTGCATCATTCTAGCTAGGCTCCCACTTTCTGCCAGGGTGAGTGGCTGCCAAGGGAGGCCATTTGCCATGGGAAAAAGAAGTCCTTTCCCCAGGGTCTGGGTGTCAGATGAAAGGTGGCCTTTGGGGTTCTGAGGACTTGTAGGGTAGTACTTACTGGCTAGAGTAGAGGAAATGGATTCTATTTGAATATCTGTCCCACAGGTCCTGGTTGTCCTTGATGGGCTGCAGCTGTGAGCATTGAAGAGAACTGGGATAAAAGGGGGCGGCGTAGCCATTCAGGGAGAGCCTTGAAGGAGCCCTGAACTGGGAAAGAACAGCATGCAGAAGAAAGCGTCTGTGCTGTGAAGATCTGCAGCCATAAGAACACACCGAGGAGGTATGGACTTTAGCAATCTGAGAACAGCATGATGGGACTCTAGAGAAATAGAACAACAACAAGTGGCAGCTTTCGATTTGGAGCAATCCAGCAAAGCTTGCAAATTTCTTGCTGGGCACCACCCTCTTGGTCAGGGCGAGTGGCCAGAAATGGAGGCCATTTTCCATGGGGAAAACGAAGTCATTGGCCCAGGCTCTGGGTGTCAGATGACTGGTGGCATCTGGGGCTGTAAGGACTTGCAGGGTCCTAGTTGCTGGCAGCTTTCGTTCTGGAAGGATCCAGCAGAGTTTGTAGATTCCTGGCTTGGCACTGCCCTGCCTGCCAGGCCGAGTGGCCACAAATGAAGGCCATTTTCCATGGGAAAAACGAAGTCCTTTCCCCAGGGTCTCAGGAATATGTTCAAGGTGGCGTTTGAGGCTCTAAGTACTTCCAGGGCCCTAGTTGCTGCCAGCTTTTCTTTTGGAAAAATCCAGCAACGATTGCATCATTCTAGCTAGGCTCCCACTTTCTGCCAGGGTGAGTGGCTGCCAAGGGAGGCCATTTGCCATGGGAAAAAGAAGTCCTTTCCCCAGGGTCTGGGTGTCAGATGAAAGGTGGCCTTTGGGGTTCTGAGGACTTGTAGGGTAGTACTTACTGGCTAGAGTAGAGGAAATGGATTCTATTTGAATATCTGTCTAGAGGCTTTGCCCCACAGGTCCTGGTTGTCCTTGATGGGCTGCAGCTGTGAGCATTGAAGAGAACTGGGATAAAAGGGGGCGGCGTAGCCATTCAGGGAGAGCCTTGAAGGAGCCCTGAACTGGGAAAGAACAGCATGCAGAAGAAAGCGTCTGTGCTGTGAAGATCTGCAGCCATAAGAACACACCGAGGAGGTATGGACTTTAGCAATCTGAGAACAGCATGATGGGACTCTAGAGAAATAGAACAACAACAAGTGGCAGCTTTCGATTTGGAGCAATCCAGCAAAGCTTGCAAATTTCTTGCTGGGCACCACCCTCTTGGTCAGGGCGAGTGGCCAGAAATGGAGGCCATTTTCCATGGGGAAAACGAAGTCATTGGCCCAGGCTCTGGGTGTCAGATGACAGGTGGCATCTGGGGCTGTAAGGACTTGCAGGGTCCTAGTTGCTGGCAGCTTTCGTTCTGGAAGGATCCAGCAGAGTTTGTAGATTCCTGGCTTGGCACTGCCCTGCCTGCCAGGCCGAGTGGCCACAAATGAAGGCCATTTTCCATGGGAAAAACGAAGTCCTTTCCCCAGGGTCTCAGGAATATGTTCAAGGTGGCGTTTGAGGCTCTAAGTACTTCCAGGGCCCTAGTTGCTGGCAGCTTTTCTTTTGGAAAAATCCAGCAACGATTGCATCATTCTAGCTAGGCTCCCACTTTCTGCCAGGGTGAGTGGCTGCCAAGGGAGGCCATTTGCCATGGGAAAAAGAAGTCCTTTCCCCAGGGTCTGGGTGTCAGATGAAAGGTGGCCTTTGGGGTTCTGAGGACTTGTAGGGTAGTACTTACTGGCTAGAGTAGAGGAAATGGATTCTATTTGAATATCTGTCCCACAGGTCCTGGTTGTCCTTGATGGGCTGCAGCTGTGAGCATTGAAGAGAACTGGGATAAAAGGGGGCGGCGTAGCCATTCAGGGAGAGCCTTGAAGGAGCCCTGAACTGGGAAAGAACAGCATGCAGAAGAAAGCGTCTGTGCTGTGAAGATCTGCAGCCATAAGAACACACCGAGGAGGTATGGACTTTAGCAATCTGAGAACAGCATGATGGGACTCTAGAGAAATAGAACAACAACAAGTGGCAGCTTTAGATTTGGAGCAATCCAGCAAAGCTTGCAAATTTCTTGCTGGGCACCACCCTCTTGGTCAGGGCGAGTGGCCAGAAATGGAGGCCATTTTCCATGGGGAAAACGAAGTCATTGGCCCAGGCTCTGGGTGTCAGATGACTGGTGGCATCTGGGGCTCTAAGGACTTGCAGGGTCCTAGTTGCTGGCAGCTTTCGTTCTGGAAGGATCCAGCAGAGTTTGTAGATTCCTGGCTTGGCACTGCCCTGCCTGCCAGGCCGAGTGGCCACAAATGAAGGCCATTTTCCATGGGAAAAACGAAGTCCTTTCCCCAGGGTCTCAGTAATATGTTCAAGGTGGCGTTTGAGGCTCTAAGTACTTCCAGGGCCCTAGTTGCTGCCAGCTTTTCTTTTGGAAAAATCCAGCAACGATTGCATCATTCTAGCTAGGCTCCCACTTTCTGCCAGGGTGAGTGGCTGCCAAGGGAGGCCATTTGCCATGGGAAAAAGAAGTCCTTTCCCCAGGGTCTGGGTGTCAGATGAAAGGTGGCCTTTGGGGTTCTGAGGACTTGTAGGGTAGTACTTACTGGCTAGAGTAGAGGAAATGGATTCTATTTGAATATCTGTCCCAAAGGTCCTGGTTGTCCTTGATGGGCTGCAGCTGTGAGCATTGAAGAGAACTGGGATAAAAGGGGGCGGCGTAGCCATTCAGGGAGAGCCTTGAAGGAGCCCTGAACTGGGAAAGAACAGCATGCAGAAGAAAGCGTCTGTGCTGTGAAGATCTGCAGCCATAAGAACACACCGAGGAGGTATGGACTTTAGCAATCTGAGAACAGCATGATGGGACTCTAGAGAAATAGAACAACAACAAGTGGCAGCTTTCGATTTGGAGCAATCCAGCAAAGCTTGCAAATTTCTTGCTGGGCACCACCCTCTTGGTCAGGGCGAGTGGCCAGAAATGGAGGCCATTTTCCATGGGGAAAACGAAGTCATTGGCCCAGGCTCTGGGTGTCAGATGACTGGTGGCATCTGGGGCTCTAAGGACTTGCAGGGTCCTAGTTGCTGGCAGCTTTCGTTCTGGAAGGATCCAGCAGAGTTTGTAGATTCCTGGCTTGGCACTGCCCTGCCTGCCAGGCCGAGTGGCCACAAATGAAGGCCATTTTCCATGGGAAAAACGAAGTCCTTTCCCCAGGGTCTCAGTAATATGTTCAAGGTGGCGTTTGAGGCTCTAAGTACTTGCAGGGCCCTAGTTGCTGGCAGCTTTTCTTTTGGAAAAATCCAGCAACGATTGCATCATTCTAGCTAGGCTCCCACTTTCTGCCAGGGTGAGTGGCTGCCAAGGGAGGCCATTTGCCATGGGAAAAAGAAGTCCTTTCCCCAGGGTCTGGGTGTCAGATGAAAGGTGGCCTTTGGGGTTCTGAGGACTTGTAGGGTAGTACTTACTGGCTAGAGTAGAGGAAATGGATTCTATTTGAATATCTGTCCCACAGGTCCTGGTTGTCCTTGATGGGCTGCAGCTGTGAGCATTGAAGAGAACTGGGATAAAAGGGGGCGGCGTAGCCATTCAGGGAGAGCCTTGAAGGAGCCCTGAACTGGGAAAGAACAGCATGCAGAAGAAAGCGTCTGTGCTGTGAAGATCTGCAGCCATAAGAACACACCGAGGAGGTATGGACTTTAGCAATCTGAGAACAGCATGATGGGACTCTAGAGAAATAGAACAACAACAAGTGGCAGCTTTCGATTTGGAGCAATCCAGCAAAGCTTGCAAATTTCTTGCTGGGCACCACCCTCTTGGTCAGGGCGAGTGGCCAGAAATGGAGGCCATTTTCCATGGGGAAAACGAAGTCATTGGCCCAGGCTCTGGGTGTCAGATGACTGGTGGCATCTGGGGCTGTAAGGACTTGCAGGGTCCTAGTTGCTGGCAGCTTTCGTTCTGGAAGGATCCAGCAGAGTTTGTAGATTCCTGGCTTGGCACTGCCCTGCCTGCCAGGCCGAGTGGCCACAAATGAAGGCCATTTTCCATGGGAAAAACGAAGTCCTTTCCCCAGGGTCTCAGGAATATGTTCAAGGTGGCGTTTGAGGCTCTAAGTACTTCCAGGGCCCTAGTTGCTGCCAGCTTTTCTTTTGGAAAAATCCAGCAACGATTGCATCATTCTAGCTAGGCTCCCACTTTCTGCCAGGGTGAGTGGCTGCCAAGGGAGGCCATTTGCCATGGGAAAAAGAAGTCCTTTCCCCAGGGTCTGGGTGTCAGATGAAAGGTGGCCTTTGGGGTTCTGAGGACTTGTAGGGTAGTACTTACTGGCTAGAGTAGAGGAAATGGATTCTATTTGAATATCTGTCCCAAAGGTCCTGGTTGTCCTTGATGGGCTGCAGCTGTGAGCATTGAAGAGAACTGGGATAAAAGGGGGCGGCGTAGCCATTCAGGGAGAGCCTTGAAGGAGCCCTGAACTGGGAAAGAACAGCATGCAGAAGAAAGCGTCTGTGCTGTGAAGATCTGCAGCCATAAGAACACACCGAGGAGGTATGGACTTTAGCAATCTGAGAACAGCATGATGGGACTCTAGAGAAATAGAACAACAACAAGTGGCAGCTTTCGATTTGGAGCAATCCAGCAAAGCTTGCAAATTTCTTGCTGGGCACCACCCTCTTGGTCAGGGCGAGTGGCCAGAAATGGAGGCCATTTTCCATGGGGAAAACGAAGTCATTGGCCCAGGCTCTGGGTGTCAGATGACTGGTGGCATCTGGGGCTCTAAGGACTTGCAGGGTCCTAGTTGCTGGCAGCTTTCGTTCTGGAAGGATCCAGCAGAGTTTGTAGATTCCTGGCTTGGCACTGCCCTGCCTGCCAGGCCGAGTGGCCACAAATGAAGGCCATTTTCCATGGGAAAAACGAAGTCCTTTCCCCAGGGTCTCAGTAATATGTTCAAGGTGGCGTTTGAGGCTCTAAGTACTTGCAGGGCCCTAGTTGCTGGCAGCTTTTCTTTTGGAAAAATCCAGCAACGATTGCATCATTCTAGCTAGGCTCCCACTTTCTGCCAGGGTGAGTGGCTGCCAAGGGAGGCCATTTGCCATGGGAAAAAGAAGTCCTTTCCCCAGGGTCTGGGTGTCAGATGAAAGGTGGCCTTTGGGGTTCTGAGGACTTGTAGGGTAGTACTTACTGGCTAGAGTAGAGGAAATGGATTCTATTTGAATATCTGTCCCACAGGTCCTGGTTGTCCTTGATGGGCTGCAGCTGTGAGCATTGAAGAGAACTGGGATAAAAGGGGGCGGCGTAGCCATTCAGGGAGAGCCTTGAAGGAGCCCTGAACTGGGAAAGAACAGCATGCAGAAGAAAGCGTCTGTGCTGTGAAGATCTGCAGCCATAAGAACACACCGAGGAGGTATGGACTTTAGCAATCTGAGAACAGCATGATGGGACTCTAGAGAAATAGAACAACAACAAGTGGCAGCTTTCGATTTGGAGCAATCCAGCAAAGCTTGCAAATTTCTTGCTGGGCACCACCCTCTTGGTCAGGGCGAGTGGCCAGAAATGGAGGCCATTTTCCATGGGGAAAACGAAGTCATTGGCCCAGGCTCTGGGTGTCAGATGACTGGTGGCATCTGGGGCTGTAAGGACTTGCAGGGTCCTAGTTGCTGGCAGCTTTCGTTCTGGAAGGATCCAGCAGAGTTTGTAGATTCCTGGCTTGGCACTGCCCTGCCTGCCAGGCCGAGTGGCCACAAATGAAGGCCATTTTCCATGGGAAAAACGAAGTCCTTTCCCCAGGGTCTCAGGAATATGTTCAAGGTGGCGTTTGAGGCTCTAAGTACTTCCAGGGCCCTAGTTGCTGCCAGCTTTTCTTTTGGAAAAATCCAGCAACGATTGCATCATTCTAGCTAGGCTCCCACTTTCTGCCAGGGTGAGTGGCTGCCAAGGGAGGCCATTTGCCATGGGAAAAAGAAGTCCTTTCCCCAGGGTCTGGGTGTCAGATGAAAGGTGGCCTTTGGGGTTCTGAGGACTTGTAGGGTAGTACTTACTGGCTAGAGTAGAGGAAATGGATTCTATTTGAATATCTGTCTAGAGGCTTTGCCCCACAGGTCCTGGTTGTCCTTGATGGGCTGCAGCTGTGAGCATTGAAGAGAACTGGGATAAAAGGGGGCGGCGTAGCCATTCAGGGAGAGCCTTGAAGGAGCCCTGAACTGGGAAAGAACAGCATGCAGAAGAAAGCGTCTGTGCTGTGAAGATCTGCAGCCATAAGAACACACCGAGGAGGTATGGACTTTAGCAATCTGAGAACAGCATGATGGGACTCTAGAGAAATAGAACAACAACAAGTGGCAGCTTTCGATTTGGAGCAATCCAGCAAAGCTTGCAAATTTCTTGCTGGGCACCACCCTCTTGGTCAGGGCGAGTGGCCAGAAATGGAGGCCATTTTCCATGGGGAAAACGAAGTCATTGGCCCAGGCTCTGGGTGTCAGATGACAGGTGGCATCTGGGGCTGTAAGGACTTGCAGGGTCCTAGTTGCTGGCAGCTTTCGTTCTGGAAGGATCCAGCAGAGTTTGTAGATTCCTGGCTTGGCACTGCCCTGCCTGCCAGGCCGAGTGGCCACAAATGAAGGCCATTTTCCATGGGAAAAACGAAGTCCTTTCCCCAGGGTCTCAGGAATATGTTCAAGGTGGCGTTTGAGGCTCTAAGTACTTCCAGGGCCCTAGTTGCTGGCAGCTTTTCTTTTGGAAAAATCCAGCAACGATTGCATCATTCTAGCTAGGCTCCCACTTTCTGCCAGGGTGAGTGGCTGCCAAGGGAGGCCATTTGCCATGGGAAAAAGAAGTCCTTTCCCCAGGGTCTGGGTGTCAGATGAAAGGTGGCCTTTGGGGTTCTGAGGACTTGTAGGGTAGTACTTACTGGCTAGAGTAGAGGAAATGGATTCTATTTGAATATCTGTCCCACAGGTCCTGGTTGTCCTTGATGGGCTGCAGCTGTGAGCATTGAAGAGAACTGGGATAAAAGGGGGCGGCGTAGCCATTCAGGGAGAGCCTTGAAGGAGCCCTGAACTGGGAAAGAACAGCATGCAGAAGAAAGCGTCTGTGCTGTGAAGATCTGCAGCCATAAGAACACACCGAGGAGGTATGGACTTTAGCAATCTGAGAACAGCATGATGGGACTCTAGAGAAATAGAACAACAACAAGTGGCAGCTTTAGATTTGGAGCAATCCAGCAAAGCTTGCAAATTTCTTGCTGGGCACCACCCTCTTGGTCAGGGCGAGTGGCCAGAAATGGAGGCCATTTTCCATGGGGAAAACGAAGTCATTGGCCCAGGCTCTGGGTGTCAGATGACTGGTGGCATCTGGGGCTCTAAGGACTTGCAGGGTCCTAGTTGCTGGCAGCTTTCGTTCTGGAAGGATCCAGCAGAGTTTGTAGATTCCTGGCTTGGCACTGCCCTGCCTGCCAGGCCGAGTGGCCACAAATGAAGGCCATTTTCCATGGGAAAAACGAAGTCCTTTCCCCAGGGTCTCAGTAATATGTTCAAGGTGGCGTTTGAGGCTCTAAGTACTTCCAGGGCCCTAGTTGCTGCCAGCTTTTCTTTTGGAAAAATCCAGCAACGATTGCATCATTCTAGCTAGGCTCCCACTTTCTGCCAGGGTGAGTGGCTGCCAAGGGAGGCCATTTGCCATGGGAAAAAGAAGTCCTTTCCCCAGGGTCTGGGTGTCAGATGAAAGGTGGCCTTTGGGGTTCTGAGGACTTGTAGGGTAGTACTTACTGGCTAGAGTAGAGGAAATGGATTCTATTTGAATATCTGTCCCAAAGGTCCTGGTTGTCCTTGATGGGCTGCAGCTGTGAGCATTGAAGAGAACTGGGATAAAAGGGGGCGGCGTAGCCATTCAGGGAGAGCCTTGAAGGAGCCCTGAACTGGGAAAGAACAGCATGCAGAAGAAAGCGTCTGTGCTGTGAAGATCTGCAGCCATAAGAACACACCGAGGAGGTATGGACTTTAGCAATCTGAGAACAGCATGATGGGACTCTAGAGAAATAGAACAACAACAAGTGGCAGCTTTCGATTTGGAGCAATCCAGCAAAGCTTGCAAATTTCTTGCTGGGCACCACCCTCTTGGTCAGGGCGAGTGGCCAGAAATGGAGGCCATTTTCCATGGGGAAAACGAAGTCATTGGCCCAGGCTCTGGGTGTCAGATGACTGGTGGCATCTGGGGCTCTAAGGACTTGCAGGGTCCTAGTTGCTGGCAGCTTTCGTTCTGGAAGGATCCAGCAGAGTTTGTAGATTCCTGGCTTGGCACTGCCCTGCCTGCCAGGCCGAGTGGCCACAAATGAAGGCCATTTTCCATGGGAAAAACGAAGTCCTTTCCCCAGGGTCTCAGTAATATGTTCAAGGTGGCGTTTGAGGCTCTAAGTACTTGCAGGGCCCTAGTTGCTGGCAGCTTTTCTTTTGGAAAAATCCAGCAACGATTGCATCATTCTAGCTAGGCTCCCACTTTCTGCCAGGGTGAGTGGCTGCCAAGGGAGGCCATTTGCCATGGGAAAAAGAAGTCCTTTCCCCAGGGTCTGGGTGTCAGATGAAAGGTGGCCTTTGGGGTTCTGAGGACTTGTAGGGTAGTACTTACTGGCTAGAGTAGAGGAAATGGATTCTATTTGAATATCTGTCCCACAGGTCCTGGTTGTCCTTGATGGGCTGCAGCTGTGAGCATTGAAGAGAACTGGGATAAAAGGGGGCGGCGTAGCCATTCAGGGAGAGCCTTGAAGGAGCCCTGAACTGGGAAAGAACAGCATGCAGAAGAAAGCGTCTGTGCTGTGAAGATCTGCAGCCATAAGAACACACCGAGGAGGTATGGACTTTAGCAATCTGAGAACAGCATGATGGGACTCTAGAGAAATAGAACAACAACAAGTGGCAGCTTTCGATTTGGAGCAATCCAGCAAAGCTTGCAAATTTCTTGCTGGGCACCACCCTCTTGGTCAGGGCGAGTGGCCAGAAATGGAGGCCATTTTCCATGGGGAAAACGAAGTCATTGGCCCAGGCTCTGGGTGTCAGATGACTGGTGGCATCTGGGGCTGTAAGGACTTGCAGGGTCCTAGTTGCTGGCAGCTTTCGTTCTGGAAGGATCCAGCAGAGTTTGTAGATTCCTGGCTTGGCACTGCCCTGCCTGCCAGGCCGAGTGGCCACAAATGAAGGCCATTTTCCATGGGAAAAACGAAGTCCTTTCCCCAGGGTCTCAGGAATATGTTCAAGGTGGCGTTTGAGGCTCTAAGTACTTCCAGGGCCCTAGTTGCTGCCAGCTTTTCTTTTGGAAAAATCCAGCAACGATTGCATCATTCTAGCTAGGCTCCCACTTTCTGCCAGGGTGAGTGGCTGCCAAGGGAGGCCATTTGCCATGGGAAAAAGAAGTCCTTTCCCCAGGGTCTGGGTGTCAGATGAAAGGTGGCCTTTGGGGTTCTGAGGACTTGTAGGGTAGTACTTACTGGCTAGAGTAGAGGAAATGGATTCTATTTGAATATCTGTCTAGAGGCTTTGCCCCACAGGTCCTGGTTGTCCTTGATGGGCTGCAGCTGTGAGCATTGAAGAGAACTGGGATAAAAGGGGGCGGCGTAGCCATTCAGGGAGAGCCTTGAAGGAGCCCTGAACTGGGAAAGAACAGCATGCAGAAGAAAGCGTCTGTGCTGTGAAGATCTGCAGCCATAAGAACACACCGAGGAGGTATGGACTTTAGCAATCTGAGAACAGCATGATGGGACTCTAGAGAAATAGAACAACAACAAGTGGCAGCTTTCGATTTGGAGCAATCCAGCAAAGCTTGCAAATTTCTTGCTGGGCACCACCCTCTTGGTCAGGGCGAGTGGCCAGAAATGGAGGCCATTTTCCATGGGGAAAACGAAGTCATTGGCCCAGGCTCTGGGTGTCAGATGACAGGTGGCATCTGGGGCTGTAAGGACTTGCAGGGTCCTAGTTGCTGGCAGCTTTCGTTCTGGAAGGATCCAGCAGAGTTTGTAGATTCCTGGCTTGGCACTGCCCTGCCTGCCAGGCCGAGTGGCCACAAATGAAGGCCATTTTCCATGGGAAAAACGAAGTCCTTTCCCCAGGGTCTCAGGAATATGTTCAAGGTGGCGTTTGAGGCTCTAAGTACTTCCAGGGCCCTAGTTGCTGCCAGCTTTTCTTTTGGAAAAATCCAGCAACGATTGCATCATTCTAGCTAGGCTCCCACTTTCTGCCAGGGTGAGTGGCTGCCAAGGGAGGCCATTTGCCATGGGAAAAAGAAGTCCTTTCCCCAGGGTCTGGGTGTCAGATGAAAGGTGGCCTTTGGGGTTCTGAGGACTTGTAGGGTAGTACTTACTGGTTAGAGTAGAGGAAATGGATTCTATTTGAATATCTGTCCCACAGGTCCTGGTTGTCCTTGATGGGCTGCAGCTGTGAGCATTGAAGAGAACTGGGATAAAAGGGGGCGGCGTAGCCATTCAGGGAGAGCCTTGAAGGAGCCCTGAACTGGGAAAGAACAGCATGCAGAAGAAAGCGTCTGTGCTGTGAAGATCTGCAGCCATAAGAACACACCGAGGAGGTATGGACTTTAGCAATCTGAGAACAGCATGATGGGACTCTAGAGAAATAGAACAACAACAAGTGGCAGCTTTCGATTTGGAGCAATCCAGCAAAGCTTGCAAATTTCTTGCTGGGCACCACCCTCTTGGTCAGGGCGAGTGGCCAGAAATGGAGGCCATTTTCCATGGGGAAAACGAAGTCATTGGCCCAGGCTCTGGGTGTCAGATGACTGGTGGCATCTGGGGCTCTAAGGACTTGCAGGGTCCTAGTTGCTGGCAGCTTTCGTTCTGGAAGGATCCAGCAGAGTTTGTAGATTCCTGGCTTGGCACTGCCCTGCCTGCCAGGCCGAGTGGCCACAAATGAAGGCCATTTTCCATGGGAAAAACGAAGTCCTTTCCCCAGGGTCTCAGTAATATGTTCAAGGTGGCATTTGAGGCTCTAAGTACTTCCAGGGCCCTAGTTGCTGGCAGCTTTTCTTTTGGAAAAATCCAGCAACGATTGCATCATTCTAGCTAGGCTCCCACTTTCTGCCTGGGTGAGTGGCTGCCAAGGGAGGCCATTTGCCATGGGAAAAAGAAGTCCTTTCCCCAGGGTCTGGGTGTCAGATGAAAGGTGGCCTTTGGGGTTCTGAGGACTTGTAGGGTAGTACTTACTGGCTAGAGTAGAGGAAATGGATTCTATTTGAATATCTGTCCCACAGGTCCTGGTTGTCCTTGATGGGCTGCAGCTGTGAGCATTGAAGAGAACTGGGATAAAAGGGGGCGGCGTAGCCATTCAGGGAGAGCCTTGAAGGAGCCCTGAACTGGGAAAGAACAGCATGCAGAAGAAAGCGTCTGTGCTGTGAAGATCTGCAGCCATAAGAACACACCGAGGAGGTATGGACTTTAGCAATCTGAGAACAGCATGATGGGACTCTAGAGAAATAGAACAACAACAAGTGGCAGCTTTCGATTTGGAGCAATCCAGCAAAGCTTGCAAATTTCTTGCTGGGCACCACCCTCTTGGTCAGGGCGAGTGGCCAGAAATGGAGGCCATTTTCCATGGGGAAAACGAAGTCATTGGCCCAGGCTCTGGGTGTCAGATGACTGGTGGCATCTGGGGCTCTAAGGACTTGCAGGGTCCTAGTTGCTGGCAGCTTTCGTTCTGGAAGGATCCAGCAGAGTTTGTAGATTCCTGGCTTGGCACTGCCCTGCCTGCCAGGCCGAGTGGCCACAAATGAAGGCCATTTTCCATGGGAAAAACGAAGTCCTTTCCCCAGGGTCTCAGGAATATGTTCAAGGTGGCGTTTGAGGCTCTAAGTACTTCCAGGGCCCTAGTTGCTGCCAGCTTTTCTTTTGGAAAAATCCAGCAACGATTGCATCATTCTAGCTAGGCTCCCACTTTCTGCCAGGGTGAGTGGCTGCCAAGGGAGGCCATTTGCCATGGGAAAAAGAAGTCCTTTCCCCAGGGTCTGGGTGTCAGATGAAAGGTGGCCTTTGGGGTTCTGAGGACTTGTAGGGTAGTACTTACTGGCTAGAGTAGAGGAAATGGATTCTATTTGAATATCTGTCCCACAGGTCCTGGTTGTCCTTGATGGGCTGCAGCTGTGAGCATTGAAGAGAACTGGGATAAAAGGGGGCGGCGTAGCCATTCAGGGAGAGCCTTGAAGGAGCCCTGAACTGGGAAAGAACAGCATGCAGAAGAAAGCGTCTGTGCTGTGAAGATCTGCAGCCATAAGAACACACCGAGGAGGTATGGACTTTAGCAATCTGAGAACAGCATGATGGGACTCTAGAGAAATAGAACAACAACAAGTGGCAGCTTTCGATTTGGAGCAATCCAGCAAAGCTTGCAAATTTCTTGCTGGGCACCACCCTCTTGGTCAGGGCGAGTGGCCAGAAATGGAGGCCATTTTCCATGGGGAAAACGAAGTCATTGGCCCAGGCTCTGGGTGTCAGATGACTGGTGGCATCTGGGGCTGTAAGGACTTGCAGGGTCCTAGTTGCTGGCAGCTTTCGTTCTGGAAGGATCCAGCACAGTTTGTAGATTCCTGGCTTGGCACTGCCCTGCCTGCCAGGCCGAGTGGCCACAAATGAAGGCCATTTTCCATGGGAAAAACGAAGTCCTTTCCCCAGGGTCTCAGTAATATGTTCAAGGTGGCGTTTGAGGCTCTAAGTACTTCCAGGGCCCTAGTTGCTGCCAGCTTTTCTTTTGGAAAAATCCAGCAACGATTGCATCATTCTAGCTAGGCTCCCACTTTCTGCCAGGGTGAGTGGCTGCCAAGGGAGGCCATTTGCCATGGGAAAAAGAAGTCCTTTCCCCAGGGTCTGGGTGTCAGATGAAAGGTGGCCTTTGGGGTTCTGAGGACTTGTAGGGTAGTACTTACTGGCTAGAGTAGAGGAAATGGATTCTATTTGAATATCTGTCCCAAAGGTCCTGGTTGTCCTTGATGGGCTGCAGCTGTGAGCATTGAAGAGAACTGGGATAAAAGGGGGCAGCGTAGCCATTCAGGGAGAGCCTTGAAGGAGCCCTGAACTGGGAAAGAACAGCATGCAGAAGAAAGCGTCTGTGCTGTGAAGATCTGCAGCCATAAGAACACACCGAGGAGGTATGGACTTTAGCAATCTGAGAACAGCATGATGGGACTCTAGAGAAATAGAACAACAACAAGTGGCAGCTTTCGATTTGGAGCAATCCAGCAAAGCTTGCAAATTTCTTGCTGGGCACCACCCTCTTGGTCAGGGCGAGTGGCCAGAAATGGAGGCCATTTTCCATGGGGAAAACGAAGTCATTGGCCCAGGCTCTGGGTGTCAGATGACTGGTGGCATCTGGGGCTCTAAGGACTTGCAGGGTCCTAGTTGCTGGCAGCTTTCGTTCTGGAAGGATCCAGCAGAGTTTGTAGATTCCTGGCTTGGCACTGCCCTGCCTGCCAGGCCGAGTGGCCACAAATGAAGGCCATTTTCCATGGGAAAAACGAAGTCCTTTCCCCAGGGTCTCAGGAATATGTTCAAGGTGGCGTTTGAGGCTCTAAGTACTTCCAGGGCCCTAGTTGCTGCCAGCTTTTCTTTTGGAAAAATCCAGCAACGATTGCATCATTCTAGCTAGGCTCCCACTTTCTGCCAGGGTGAGTGGCTGCCAAGGGAGGCCATTTGCCATGGGAAAAAGAAGTCCTTTCCCCAGGGTCTGGGTGTCAGATGAAAGGTGGCCTTTGGGGTTCTGAGGACTTGTAGGGTAGTACTTACTGGCTAGAGTAGAGGAAATGGATTCTATTTGAATATCTGTCCCACAGGTCCTGGTTGTCCTTGATGGGCTGCAGCTGTGAGCATTGAAGAGAACTGGGATAAAAGGGGGCGGCGTAGCCATTCAGGGAGAGCCTTGAAGGAGCCCTGAACTGGGAAAGAACAGCATGCAGAAGAAAGCGTCTGTGCTGTGAAGATCTGCAGCCATAAGAACACACCGAGGAGGTATGGACTTTAGCAATCTGAGAACAGCATGATGGGACTCTAGAGAAATAGAACAACAACAAGTGGCAGCTTTCGATTTGGAGCAATCCAGCAAAGCTTGCAAATTTCTTGCTGGGCACCACCCTCTTGGTCAGGGCGAGTGGCCAGAAATGGAGGCCATTTTCCATGGGGAAAACGAAGTCATTGGCCCAGGCTCTGGGTGTCAGATGACTGGTGGCATCTGGGGCTGTAAGGACTTGCAGGGTCCTAGTTGCTGGCAGCTTTCGTTCTGGAAGGATCCAGCACAGTTTGTAGATTCCTGGCTTGGCACTGCCCTGCCTGCCAGGCCGAGTGGCCACAAATGAAGGCCATTTTCCATGGGAAAAACGAAGTCCTTTCCCCAGGGTCTCAGTAATATGTTCAAGGTGGCGTTTGAGGCTCTAAGTACTTCCAGGGCCCTAGTTGCTGCCAGCTTTTCTTTTGGAAAAATCCAGCAACGATTGCATCATTCTAGCTAGGCTCCCACTTTCTGCCAGGGTGAGTGGCTGCCAAGGGAGGCCATTTGCCATGGGAAAAAGAAGTCCTTTCCCCAGGGTCTGGGTGTCAGATGAAAGGTGGCCTTTGGGGTTCTGAGGACTTGTAGGGTAGTACTTACTGGCTAGAGTAGAGGAAATGGATTCTATTTGAATATCTGTCCCAAAGGTCCTGGTTGTCCTTGATGGGCTGCAGCTGTGAGCATTGAAGAGAACTGGGATAAAAGGGGGCGGCGTAGCCATTCAGGGAGAGCCTTGAAGGAGCCCTGAACTGGGAAAGAACAGCATGCAGAAGAAAGCGTCTGTGCTGTGAAGATCTGCAGCCATAAGAACACACCGAGGAGGTATGGACTTTAGCAATCTGAGAACAGCATGATGGGACTCTAGAGAAATAGAACAACAACAAGTGGCAGCTTTCGATTTGGAGCAATCCAGCAAAGCTTGCAAATTTCTTGCTGGGCACCACCCTCTTGGTCAGGGCGAGTGGCCAGAAATGGAGGCCATTTTCCATGGGGAAAACGAAGTCATTGGCCCAGGCTCTGGGTGTCAGATGACTGGTGGCATCTGGGGCTCTAAGGACTTGCAGGGTCCTAGTTGCTGGCAGCTTTCGTTCTGGAAGGATCCAGCAGAGTTTGTAGATTCCTGGCTTGGCACTGCCCTGCCTGCCAGGCCGAGTGGCCACAAATGAAGGCCATTTTCCATGGGAAAAACGAAGTCCTTTCCCCAGGGTCTCAGTAATATGTTCAAGGTGGCGTTTGAGGCTCTAAGTACTTGCAGGGCCCTAGTTGCTGCCAGCTTTTCTTTTGGAAAAATCCAGCAACGATTGCATCATTCTAGCTAGGCTCCCACTTTCTGCCAGGGTGAGTGGCTGCCAAGGGAGGCCATTTGCCATGGGAAAAAGAAGTCCTTTCCCCAGGGTCTGGGTGTCAGATGAAAGGTGGCCTTTGGGGTTCTGAGGACTTGTAGGGTAGTACTTACTGGCTAGAGTAGAGGAAATGGATTCTATTTGAATATCTGTCCCACAGGTCCTGGTTGTCCTTGATGGGCTGCAGCTGTGAGCATTGAAGAGAACTGGGATAAAAGGGGGCGGCGTAGCCATTCAGGGAGAGCCTTGAAGGAGCCCTGAACTGGGAAAGAACAGCATGCAGAAGAAAGCGTCTGTGCTGTGAAGATCTGCAGCCATAAGAACACACCGAGGAGGTATGGACTTTAGCAATCTGAGAACAGCATGATGGGACTCTAGAGAAATAGAACAACAACAAGTGGCAGCTTTCGATTTGGAGCAATCCAGCAAAGCTTGCAAATTTCTTGCTGGGCACCACCCTCTTGGTCAGGGCGAGTGGCCAGAAATGGAGGCCATTTTCCATGGGGAAAACGAAGTCATTGGCCCAGGCTCTGGGTGTCAGATGACTGGTGGCATCTGGGGCTGTAAGGACTTGCAGGGTCCTAGTTGCTGGCAGCTTTCGTTCTGGAAGGATCCAGCAGAGTTTGTAGATTCCTGGCTTGGCACTGCCCTGCCTGCCAGGCCGAGTGGCCACAAATGAAGGCCATTTTCCATGGGAAAAACGAAGTCCTTTCCCCAGGGTCTCAGGAATATGTTCAAGGTGGCGTTTGAGGCTCTAAGTACTTCCAGGGCCCTAGTTGCTGCCAGCTTTTCTTTTGGAAAAATCCAGCAACGATTGCATCATTCTAGCTAGGCTCCCACTTTCTGCCTGGGTGAGTGGCTGCCAAGGGAGGCCATTTGCCATGGGAAAAAGAAGTCCTTTCCCCAGGGTCTGGGTGTCAGATGAAAGGTGGCCTTTGGGGTTCTGAGGACTTGTAGGGTAGTACTTACTGGCTAGAGTAGAGGAAATGGATTCTATTTGAATATCTGCCCCACAGGTCCTGGTTGTCCTTGATGGGCTGCAGCTGTGAGCATTGAAGAGAACTGGGATAAAAGGGGGCGGCGTAGCCATTCAGGGAGAGCCTTGAAGGAGCCCTGAACTGGGAAAGAACAGCATGCAGAAGAAAGCGTCTGTGCTGTGAAGATCTGCAGCCATAAGAACACACCGAGGAGGTATGGACTTTAGCAATCTGAGAACAGCATGATGGGACTCTAGAGAAATAGAACAACAACAAGTGGCAGCTTTCGATTTGGAGCAATCCAGCAAAGCTTGCAAATTTCTTGCTGGGCACCACCCTCTTGGTCAGGGCGAGTGGCCAGAAATGGAGGCCATTTTCCATGGGGAAAACGAAGTCATTGGCCCAGGCTCTGGGTGTCAGATGACTGGTGGCATCTGGGGCTCTAAGGACTTGCAGGGTCCTAGTTGCTGGCAGCTTTCGTTCTGGAAGGATCCAGCACAGTTTGTAGATTCCTGGCTTGGCACTGCCCTGCCTGCCAGGCCGAGTGGCCACAAATGAAGGCCATTTTCCATGGGAAAAACGAAGTCCTTTCCCCAGGGTCTCAGGAATATGTTCAAGGTGGCGTTTGAGGCTCTAAGTACTTCCAGGGCCCTAGTTGCTGCCAGCTTTTCTTTTGGAAAAATCCAGCAACGATTGCATCATTCTAGCTAGGCTCCCACTTTCTGCCAGGGTGAGTGGCTGCCAAGGGAGGCCATTTGCCATGGGAAAAAGAAGTCCTTTCCCCAGGGTCTGGGTGTCAGATGAAAGGTGGCCTTTGGGGTTCTGAGGACTTGTAGGGTAGTACTTACTGGCTAGAGTAGAGGAAATGGATTCTATTTGAATATCTGTCCCACAGGTCCTGGTTGTCCTTGATGGGCTGCAGCTGTGAGCATTGAAGAGAACTGGGATAAAAGGGGGCGGCGTAGCCATTCAGGGAGAGCCTTGAAGGAGCCCTGAACTGGGAAAGAACAGCATGCAGAAGAAAGCGTCTGTGCTGTGAAGATCTGCAGCCATAAGAACACACCGAGGAGGTATGGACTTTAGCAATCTGAGAACAGCATGATGGGACTCTAGAGAAATAGAACAACAACAAGTGGCAGCTTTCGATTTGGAGCAATCCAGCAAAGCTTGCAAATTTCTTGCTGGGCACCACCCTCTTGGTCAGGGCGAGTGGCCAGAAATGGAGGCCATTTTCCATGGGGAAAACGAAGTCATTGGCCCAGGCTCTGGGTGTCAGATGACTGGTGGCATCTGGGGCTCTAAGGACTTGCAGGGTCCTAGTTGCTGGCAGCTTTCGTTCTGGAAGGATCCAGCAGAGTTTGTAGATTCCTGGCTTGGCACTGCCCTGCCTGCCAGGCCGAGTGGCCACAAATGAAGGCCATTTTCCATGGGAAAAACGAAGTCCTTTCCCCAGGGTCTCAGTAATATGTTCAAGGTGGCGTTTGAGGCTCTAAGTACTTCCAGGGCCCTAGTTGCTGCCAGCTTTTCTTTTGGAAAAATCCAGCAACGATTGCATCATTCTAGCTAGGCTCCCACTTTCTGCCAGGGTGAGTGGCTGCCAAGGGAGGCCATTTGCCATGGGAAAAAGAAGTCCTTTCCCCAGGGTCTGGGTGTCAGATGAAAGGTGGCCTTTGGGGTTCTGAGGACTTGTAGGGTAGTACTTACTGGCTAGAGTAGAGGAAATGGATTCTATTTGAATATCTGCCCCACAGGTCCTGGTTGTCCTTGATGGGCTGCAGCTGTGAGCATTGAAGAGAACTGGGATAAAAGGGGGCGGCGTAGCCATTCAGGGAGAGCCTTGAAGGAGCCCTGAACTGGGAAAGAACAGCATGCAGAAGAAAGCGTCTGTGCTGTGAAGATCTGCAGCCATAAGAACACACCGAGGAGGTATGGACTTTAGCAATCTGAGAACAGCATGATGGGACTCTAGAGAAATAGAACAACAACAAGTGGCAGCTTTCGATTTGGAGCAATCCAGCAAAGCTTGCAAATTTCTTGCTGGGCACCACCCTCTTGGTCAGGGCGAGTGGCCAGAAATGGAGGCCATTTTCCATGGGGAAAACGAAGTCATTGGCCCAGGCTCTGGGTGTCAGATGACTGGTGGCATCTGGGGCTCTAAGGACTTGCAGGGTCCTAGTTGCTGGCAGCTTTCGTTCTGGAAGGATCCAGCACAGTTTGTAGATTCCTGGCTTGGCACTGCCCTGCCTGCCAGGCCAAGTGGCCACAAATGAAGGCCATTTTCCATGGGAAAAACGAAGTCCTTTCCCCAGGGTCTCAGGAATATGTTCAAGGTGGCGTTTGAGGCTCTAAGTACTTCCAGGGCCCTAGTTGCTGCCAGCTTTTCTTTTGGAAAAATCCAGCAACGATTGCATCATTCTAGCTAGGCTCCCACTTTCTGCCAGGGTGAGTGGCTGCCAAGGGAGGCCATTTGCCATGGGAAAAAGAAGTCCTTTCCCCAGGGTCTGGGTGTCAGATGAAAGGTGGCCTTTGGGGTTCTGAGGACTTGTAGGGTAGTACTTACTGGCTAGAGTAGAGGAAATGGATTCTATTTGAATATCTGTCCCACAGGTCCTGGTTGTCCTTGATGGGCTGCAGCTGTGAGCATTGAAGAGAACTGGGATAAAAGGGGGCGGCGTAGCCATTCAGGGAGAGCCTTGAAGGAGCCCTGAACTGGGAAAGAACAGCATGCAGAAGAAAGCGTCTGTGCTGTGAAGATCTGCAGCCATAAGAACACACCGAGGAGGTATGGACTTTAGCAATCTGAGAACAGCATGATGGGACTCTAGAGAAATAGAACAACAACAAGTGGCAGCTTTAGATTTGGAGCAATCCAGCAAAGCTTGCAAATTTCTTGCTGGGCACCACCCTCTTGGTCAGGGCGAGTGGCCAGAAATGGAGGCCATTTTCCATGGGGAAAACGAAGTCATTGGCCCAGGCTCTGGGTGTCAGATGACTGGTGGCATCTGGGGCTGTAAGGACTTGCAGGGTCCTAGTTGCTGGCAGCTTTCGTTCTGGAAGGATCCAGCACAGTTTGTAGATTCCTGGCTTGGCACTGCCCTGCCTGCCAGGCCAAGTGGCCACAAATGAAGGCCATTTTCCATGGGAAAAACGAAGTCCTTTCCCCAGGGTCTCAGGAATATGTTCAAGGTGGCGTTTGAGGCTCTAAGTACTTCCAGGGCCCTAGTTGCTGCCAGCTTTTCTTTTGGAAAAATCCAGCAACGATTGCATCATTCTAGCTAGGCTCCCACTTTCTGCCAGGGTGAGTGGCTGCCAAGGGAGGCCATTTGCCATGGGAAAAAGAAGTCCTTTCCCCAGGGTCTGGGTGTCAGATGAAAGGTGGCCTTTGGGGTTCTGAGGACTTGTAGGGTAGTACTTACTGGCTAGAGTAGAGGAAATGGATTCTATTTGAATATCTGTCCCACAGGTCCTGGTTGTCCTTGATGGGCTGCAGCTGTGAGCATTGAAGAGAACTGGGATAAAAGGGGGCGGCGTAGCCATTCAGGGAGAGCCTTGAAGGAGCCCTGAACTGGGAAAGAACAGCATGCAGAAGAAAGCGTCTGTGCTGTGAAGATCTGCAGCCATAAGAACACACCGAGGAGGTATGGACTTTAGCAATCTGAGAACAGCATGATGGGACTCTAGAGAAATAGAACAACAACAAGTGGCAGCTTTCGATTTGGAGCAATCCAGCAAAGCTTGCAAATTTCTTGCTGGGCACCACCCTCTTGGTCAGGGCGAGTGGCCAGAAATGGAGGCCATTTTCCATGGGGAAAACGAAGTCATTGGCCCAGGCTCTGGGTGTCAGATGACAGGTGGCATCTGGGGCTGTAAGGACTTGCAGGGTCCTAGTTGCTGGCAGCTTTCGTTCTGGAAGGATCCAGCAGAGTTTGTAGATTCCTGGCTTGGCACTGCCCTGCCTGCCAGGCCGAGTGGCCACAAATGAAGGCCATTTTCCATGGGAAAAACGAAGTCCTTTCCCCAGGGTCTCAGGAATATGTTCAAGGTGGCGTTTGAGGCTCTAAGTACTTGCAGGGCCCTAGTTGCTGCCAGCTTTTCTTTTGGAAAAATCCAGCAACGATTGCATCATTCTAGCTAGGCTCCCACTTTCTGCCAGGGTGAGTGGCTGCCAAGGGAGGCCATTTGCCATGGGAAAAAGAAGTCCTTTCCCCAGGGTCTGGGTGTCAGATGAAAGGTGGCCTTTGGGGTTCTGAGGACTTGTAGGGTAGTACTTACTGGCTAGAGTAGAGGAAATGGATTCTATTTGAATATCTGTCCCACAGGTCCTGGTTGTCCTTGATGGGCTGCAGCTGTGAGCATTGAAGAGAACTGGGATAAAAGGGGGCGGCGTAGCCATTCAGGGAGAGCCTTGAAGGAGCCCTGAACTGGGAAAGAACAGCATGCAGAAGAAAGCGTCTGTGCTGTGAAGATCTGCAGCCATAAGAACACACCGAGGAGGTATGGACTTTAGCAATCTGAGAACAGCATGATGGGACTCTAGAGAAATAGAACAACAACAAGTGGCAGCTTTCGATTTGGAGCAATCCAGCAAAGCTTGCAAATTTCTTGCTGGGCACCACCCTCTTGGTCAGGGCGAGTGGCCAGAAATGGAGGCCATTTTCCATGGGGAAAACGAAGTCATTGGCCCAGGCTCTGGGTGTCAGATGACTGGTGGCATCTGGGGCTCTAAGGACTTGCAGGGTCCTAGTTGCTGGCAGCTTTCGTTCTGGAAGGATCCAGCAGAGTTTGTAGATTCCTGGCTTGGCACTGCCCTGCCTGCCAGGCCGAGTGGCCACAAATGAAGGCCATTTTCCATGGGAAAAACGAAGTCCTTTCCCCAGGGTCTCAGGAATATGTTCAAGGTGGCGTTTGAGGCTCTAAGTACTTCCAGGGCCCTAGTTGCTGCCAGCTTTTCTTTTGGAAAAATCCAGCAACGATTGCATCATTCTAGCTAGGCTCCCACTTTCTGCCTGGGTGAGTGGCTGCCAAGGGAGGCCATTTGCCATGGGAAAAAGAAGTCCTTTCCCCAGGGTCTGGGTGTCAGATGAAAGGTGGCCTTTGGGGTTCTGAGGACTTGTAGGGTAGTACTTACTGGCTAGAGTAGAGGAAATGGATTCTATTTGAATATCTGCCCCACAGGTCCTGGTTGTCCTTGATGGGCTGCAGCTGTGAGCATTGAAGAGAACTGGGATAAAAGGGGGCGGCGTAGCCATTCAGGGAGAGCCTTGAAGGAGCCCTGAACTGGGAAAGAACAGCATGCAGAAGAAAGCGTCTGTGCTGTGAAGATCTGCAGCCATAAGAACACACCGAGGAGGTATGGACTTTAGCAATCTGAGAACAGCATGATGGGACTCTAGAGAAATAGAACAACAACAAGTGGCAGCTTTCGATTTGGAGCAATCCAGCAAAGCTTGCAAATTTCTTGCTGGGCACCACCCTCTTGGTCAGGGCGAGTGGCCAGAAATGGAGGCCATTTTCCATGGGGAAAACGAAGTCATTGGCCCAGGCTCTGGGTGTCAGATGACTGGTGGCATCTGGGGCTCTAAGGACTTGCAGGGTCCTAGTTGCTGGCAGCTTTCGTTCTGGAAGGATCCAGCAGAGTTTGTAGATTCCTGGCTTGGCACTGCCCTGCCTGCCAGGCCAAGTGGCCACAAATGAAGGCCATTTTCCATGGGAAAAACGAAGTCCTTTCCCCAGGGTCTCAGGAATATGTTCAAGGTGGCGTTTGAGGCTCTAAGTACTTCCAGGGCCCTAGTTGCTGGCAGCTTTTCTTTTGGAAAAATCCAGCAACGATTGCATCATTCTAGCTAGGCTCCCACTTTCTGCCAGGGTGAGTGGCTGCCAAGGGAGGCCATTTGCCATGGGAAAAAGAAGTCCTTTCCCCAGGGTCTGGGTGTCAGATGAAAGGTGGCCTTTGGGGTTCTGAGGACTTGTAGGGTAGTACTTACTGGCTAGAGTAGAGGAAATGGATTCTATTTGAATATCTGTCCCACAGGTCCTGGTTGTCCTTGATGGGCTGCAGCTGTGAGCATTGAAGAGAACTGGGATAAAAGGGGGCGGCGTAGCCATTCAGGGAGAGCCTTGAAGGAGCCCTGAACTGGGAAAGAACAGCATGCAGAAGAAAGCGTCTGTGCTGTGAAGATCTGCAGCCATAAGAACACACCGAGGAGGTATGGACTTTAGCAATCTGAGAACAGCATGATGGGACTCTAGAGAAATAGAACAACAACAAGTGGCAGCTTTCGATTTGGAGCAATCCAGCAAAGCTTGCAAATTTCTTGCTGGGCACCACCCTCTTGGTCAGGGCGAGTGGCCAGAAATGGAGGCCATTTTCCATGGGGAAAACGAAGTCATTGGCCCAGGCTCTGGGTGTCAGATGACTGGTGGCATCTGGGGCTCTAAGGACTTGCAGGGTCCTAGTTGCTGGCAGCTTTCGTTCTGGAAGGATCCAGCAGAGTTTGTAGATTCCTGGCTTGGCACTGCCCTGCCTGCCAGGCCGAGTGGCCACAAATGAAGGCCATTTTCCATGGGAAAAACGAAGTCCTTTCCCCAGGGTCTCAGTAATATGTTCAAGGTGGCGTTTGAGGCTCTAAGTACTTCCAGGGCCCTAGTTGCTGGCAGCTTTTCTTTTGGAAAAATCCAGCAACGATTGCATCATTCTAGCTAGGCTCCCACTTTCTGCCAGGGTGAGTGGCTGCCAAGGGAGGCCATTTGCCATGGGAAAAAGAAGTCCTTTCCCCAGGGTCTGGGTGTCAGATGAAAGGTGGCCTTTGGGGTTCTGAGGACTTGTAGGGTAGTACTTACTGGTTAGAGTAGAGGAAATGGATTCTATTTGAATATCTGTCCCACAGGTCCTGGTTGTCCTTGATGGGCTGCAGCTGTGAGCATTGAAGAGAACTGGGATAAAAGGGGGCGGCGTAGCCATTCAGGGAGAGCCTTGAAGGAGCCCTGAACTGGGAAAGAACAGCATGCAGAAGAAAGCGTCTGTGCTGTGAAGATCTGCAGCCATAAGAACACACCGAGGAGGTATGGACTTTAGCAATCTGAGAACAGCATGATGGGACTCTAGAGAAATAGAACAACAACAAGTGGCAGCTTTCGATTTGGAGCAATCCAGCAAAGCTTGCAAATTTCTTGCTGGGCACCACCCTCTTGGTCAGGGCGAGTGGCCAGAAATGGAGGCCATTTTCCATGGGGAAAACGAAGTCATTGGCCCAGGCTCTGGGTGTCAGATGACTGGTGGCATCTGGGGCTCTAAGGACTTGCAGGGTCCTAGTTGCTAGCAGCTTTCGTTCTGGAAGGATCCAGCAGAGTTTGTAGATTCCTGGCTTGGCACTGCCCTGCCTGCCAGGCCGAGTGGCCACAAATGAAGGCCATTTTCCATGGGAAAAACGAAGTCCTTTCCCCAGGGTCTCAGTAATATGTTCAAGGTGGCGTTTGAGGCTCTAAGTACTTCCAGGGCCCTAGTTGCTGGCAGCTTTTCTTTTGGAAAAATCCAGCAACGATTGCATCATTCTAGCTAGGCTCCCACTTTCTGCCTGGGTGAGTGGCTGCCAAGGGAGGCCATTTGCCATGGGAAAAAGAAGTCCTTTCCCCAGGGTCTGGGTGTCAGATGAAAGGTGGCCTTTGGGGTTCTGAGGACTTGTAGGGTAGTACTTACTGGCTAGAGTAGAGGAAATGGATTCTATTTGAATATCTGTCCCACAGGTCCTGGTTGTCCTTGATGGGCTGCAGCTGTGAGCATTGAAGAGAACTGGGATAAAAGGGGGCGGCGTAGCCATTCAGGGAGAGCCTTGAAGGAGCCCTGAACTGGGAAAGAACAGCATGCAGAAGAAAGCGTCTGTGCTGTGAAGATCTGCAGCCATAAGAACACACCGAGGAGGTATGGACTTTAGCAATCTGAGAACAGCATGATGGGACTCTAGAGAAATAGAACAACAACAAGTGGCAGCTTTCGATTTGGAGCAATCCAGCAAAGCTTGCAAATTTCTTGCTGGGCACCACCCTCTTGGTCAGGGCGAGTGGCCAGAAATGGAGGCCATTTTCCATGGGGAAAACGAAGTCATTGGCCCAGGCTCTGGGTGTCAGATGACTGGTGGCATCTGGGGCTCTAAGGACTTGCAGGGTCCTAGTTGCTGGCAGCTTTCGTTCTGGAAGGATCCAGCAGAGTTTGTAGATTCCTGGCTTGGCACTGCCCTGCCTGCCAGGCCGAGTGGCCACAAATGAAGGCCATTTTCCATGGGAAAAACGAAGTCCTTTCCCCAGGGTCTCAGGAATATGTTCAAGGTGGCGTTTGAGGCTCTAAGTACTTGCAGGGCCCTAGTTGCTGGCAGCTTTTCTTTTGGAAAAATCCAGCAACGATTGCATCATTCTAGCTAGGCTCCCACTTTCTGCCAGGGTGAGTGGCTGCCAAGGGAGGCCATTTGCCATGGGAAAAAGAAGTCCTTTCCCCAGGGTCTGGGTGTCAGATGAAAGGTGGCCTTTGGGGTTCTGAGGACTTGTAGGGTAGTACTTACTGGCTAGAGTAGAGGAAATGGATTCTATTTGAATATCTGTCCCACAGGTCCTGGTTGTCCTTGATGGGCTGCAGCTGTGAGCATTGAAGAGAACTGGGATAAAAGGGGGCGGCGTAGCCATTCAGGGAGAGCCTTGAAGGAGCCCTGAACTGGGAAAGAACAGCATGCAGAAGAAAGCGTCTGTGCTGTGAAGATCTGCAGCCATAAGAACACACCGAGGAGGTATGGACTTTAGCAATCTGAGAACAGCATGATGGGACTCTAGAGAAATAGAACAACAACAAGTGGCAGCTTTCGATTTGGAGCAATCCAGCAAAGCTTGCAAATTTCTTGCTGGGCACCACCCTCTTGGTCAGGGCGAGTGGCCAGAAATGGAGGCCATTTTCCATGGGGAAAACGAAGTCATTGGCCCAGGCTCTGGGTGTCAGATGACTGGTGGCATCTGGGGCTGTAAGGACTTGCAGGGTCCTAGTTGCTGGCAGCTTTCGTTCTGGAAGGATCCAGCAGAGTTTGTAGATTCCTGGCTTGGCACTGCCCTGCCTGCCAGGCCGAGTGGCCACAAATGAAGGCCATTTTCCATGGGAAAAACGAAGTCCTTTCCCCAGGGTCTCAGTAATATGTTCAAGGTGGCGTTTGAGGCTCTAAGTACTTCCAGGGCCCTAGTTGCTGCCAGCTTTTCTTTTGGAAAAATCCAGCAACGATTGCATCATTCTAGCTAGGCTCCCACTTTCTGCCAGGGTGAGTGGCTGCCAAGGGAGGCCATTTGCCATGGGAAAAAGAAGTCCTTTCCCCAGGGTCTGGGTGTCAGATGAAAGGTGGCCTTTGGGGTTCTGAGGACTTGTAGGGTAGTACTTACTGGCTAGAGTAGAGGAAATGGATTCTATTTGAATATCTGTCCCAAAGGTCCTGGTTGTCCTTGATGGGCTGCAGCTGTGAGCATTGAAGAGAACTGGGATAAAAGGGGGCGGCGTAGCCATTCAGGGAGAGCCTTGAAGGAGCCCTGAACTGGGAAAGAACAGCATGCAGAAGAAAGCGTCTGTGCTGTGAAGATCTGCAGCCATAAGAACACACCGAGGAGGTATGGACTTTAGCAATCTGAGAACAGCATGATGGGACTCTAGAGAAATAGAACAACAACAAGTGGCAGCTTTCGATTTGGAGCAATCCAGCAAAGCTTGCAAATTTCTTGCTGGGCACCACCCTCTTGGTCAGGGCGAGTGGCCAGAAATGGAGGCCATTTTCCATGGGGAAAACGAAGTCATTGGCCCAGGCTCTGGGTGTCAGATGACTGGTGGCATCTGGGGCTCTAAGGACTTGCAGGGTCCTAGTTGCTGGCAGCTTTCGTTCTGGAAGGATCCAGCAGAGTTTGTAGATTCCTGGCTTGGCACTGCCCTGCCTGCCAGGCCGAGTGGCCACAAATGAAGGCCATTTTCCATGGGAAAAACGAAGTCCTTTCCCCAGGGTCTCAGGAATATGTTCAAGGTGGCGTTTGAGGCTCTAAGTACTTCCAGGGCCCTAGTTGCTGGCAGCTTTTCTTTTGGAAAAATCCAGCAACGATTGCATCATTCTAGCTAGGCTCCCACTTTCTGCCAGGGTGAGTGGCTGCCAAGGGAGGCCATTTGCCATGGGAAAAAGAAGTCCTTTCCCCAGGGTCTGGGTGTCAGATGAAAGGTGGCCTTTGGGGTTCTGAGGACTTGTAGGGTAGTACTTACTGGCTAGAGTAGAGGAAATGGATTCTATTTGAATATCTGTCCCACAGGTCCTGGTTGTCCTTGATGGGCTGCAGCTGTGAGCATTGAAGAGAACTGGGATAAAAGGGGGCGGCGTAGCCATTCAGGGAGAGCCTTGAAGGAGCCCTGAACTGGGAAAGAACAGCATGCAGAAGAAAGCGTCTGTGCTGTGAAGATCTGCAGCCATAAGAACACACCGAGGAGGTATGGACTTTAGCAATCTGAGAACAGCATGATGGGACTCTAGAGAAATAGAACAACAACAAGTGGCAGCTTTAGATTTGGAGCAATCCAGCAAAGCTTGCAAATTTCTTGCTGGGCACCACCCTCTTGGTCAGGGCGAGTGGCCAGAAATGGAGGCCATTTTCCATGGGGAAAACGAAGTCATTGGCCCAGGCTCTGGGTGTCAGATGACTGGTGGCATCTGGGGCTCTAAGGACTTGCAGGGTCCTAGTTGCTGGCAGCTTTCGTTCTGGAAGGATCCAGCAGAGTTTGTAGATTCCTGGCTTGGCACTGCCCTGCCTGCCAGGCCGAGTGGCCACAAATGAAGGCCATTTTCCATGGGAAAAACGAAGTCCTTTCCCCAGGGTCTCAGGAATATGTTCAAGGTGGCGTTTGAGGCTCTAAGTACTTCCAGGGCCCTAGTTGCTGCCAGCTTTTCTTTTGGAAAAATCCAGCAACGATTGCATCATTCTAGCTAGGCTCCCACTTTCTGCCAGGGTGAGTGGCTGCCAAGGGAGGCCATTTGCCATGGGAAAAAGAAGTCCTTTCCCCAGGGTCTGGGTGTCAGATGAAAGGTGGCCTTTGGGGTTCTGAGGACTTGTAGGGTAGTACTTACTGGCTAGAGTAGAGGAAATGGATTCTATTTGAATATCTGTCCCAAAGGTCCTGGTTGTCCTTGATGGGCTGCAGCTGTGAGCATTGAAGAGAACTGGGATAAAAGGGGGCGGCGTAGCCATTCAGGGAGAGCCTTGAAGGAGCCCTGAACTGGGAAAGAACAGCATGCAGAAGAAAGCGTCTGTGCTGTGAAGATCTGCAGCCATAAGAACACACCGAGGAGGTATGGACTTTAGCAATCTGAGAACAGCATGATGGGACTCTAGAGAAATAGAACAACAACAAGTGGCAGCTTTCGATTTGGAGCAATCCAGCAAAGCTTGCAAATTTCTTGCTGGGCACCACCCTCTTGGTCAGGGCGAGTGGCCAGAAATGGAGGCCATTTTCCATGGGGAAAACGAAGTCATTGGCCCAGGCTCTGGGTGTCAGATGACTGGTGGCATCTGGGGCTCTAAGGACTTGCAGGGTCCTAGTTGCTGGCAGCTTTCGTTCTGGAAGGATCCAGCAGAGTTTGTAGATTCCTGGCTTGGCACTGCCCTGCCTGCCAGGCCGAGTGGCCACAAATGAAGGCCATTTTCCATGGGAAAAACGAAGTCCTTTCCCCAGGGTCTCAGGAATATGTTCAAGGTGGCGTTTGAGGCTCTAAGTACTTGCAGGGCCCTAGTTGCTGCCAGCTTTTCTTTTGGAAAAATCCAGCAACGATTGCATCATTCTAGCTAGGCTCCCACTTTCTGCCAGGGTGAGTGGCTGCCAAGGGAGGCCATTTGCCATGGGAAAAAGAAGTCCTTTCCCCAGGGTCTGGGTGTCAGATGAAAGGTGGCCTTTGGGGTTCTGAGGACTTGTAGGGTAGTACTTACTGGCTAGAGTAGAGGAAATGGATTCTATTTGAATATCTGTCCCACAGGTCCTGGTTGTCCTTGATGGGCTGCAGCTGTGAGCATTGAAGAGAACTGGGATAAAAGGGGGCGGCGTAGCCATTCAGGGAGAGCCTTGAAGGAGCCCTGAACTGGGAAAGAACAGCATGCAGAAGAAAGCGTCTGTGCTGTGAAGATCTGCAGCCATAAGAACACACCGAGGAGGTATGGACTTTAGCAATCTGAGAACAGCATGATGGGACTCTAGAGAAATAGAACAACAACAAGTGGCAGCTTTCGATTTGGAGCAATCCAGCAAAGCTTGCAAATTTCTTGCTGGGCACCACCCTCTTGGTCAGGGCGAGTGGCCAGAAATGGAGGCCATTTTCCATGGGGAAAACGAAGTCATTGGCCCAGGCTCTGGGTGTCAGATGACTGGTGGCATCTGGGGCTCTAAGGACTTGCAGGGTCCTAGTTGCTGGCAGCTTTCGTTCTGGAAGGATCCAGCAGAGTTTGTAGATTCCTGGCTTGGCACTGCCCTGCCTGCCAGGCCGAGTGGCCACAAATGAAGGCCATTTTCCATGGGAAAAACGAAGTCCTTTCCCCAGGGTCTCAGGAATATGTTCAAGGTGGCGTTTGAGGCTCTAAGTACTTCCAGGGCCCTAGTTGCTGCCAGCTTTTCTTTTGGAAAAATCCAGCAACGATTGCATCATTCTAGCTAGGCTCCCACTTTCTGCCAGGGTGAGTGGCTGCCAAGGGAGGCCATTTGCCATGGGAAAAAGAAGTCCTTTCCCCAGGGTCTGGGTGTCAGATGAAAGGTGGCCTTTGGGGTTCTGAGGACTTGTAGGGTAGTACTTACTGGCTAGAGTAGAGGAAATGGATTCTATTTGAATATCTGCCCCACAGGTCCTGGTTGTCCTTGATGGGCTGCAGCTGTGAGCATTGAAGAGAACTGGGATAAAAGGGGGCGGCGTAGCCATTCAGGGAGAGCCTTGAAGGAGCCCTGAACTGGGAAAGAACAGCATGCAGAAGAAAGCGTCTGTGCTGTGAAGATCTGCAGCCATAAGAACACACCGAGGAGGTATGGACTTTAGCAATCTGAGAACAGCATGATGGGACTCTAGAGAAATAGAACAACAACAAGTGGCAGCTTTCGATTTGGAGCAATCCAGCAAAGCTTGCAAATTTCTTGCTGGGCACCACCCTCTTGGTCAGGGCGAGTGGCCAGAAATGGAGGCCATTTTCCATGGGGAAAACGAAGTCATTGGCCCAGGCTCTGGGTGTCAGATGACTGGTGGCATCTGGGGCTCTAAGGACTTGCAGGGTCCTAGTTGCTGGCAGCTTTCGTTCTGGAAGGATCCAGCACAGTTTGTAGATTCCTGGCTTGGCACTGCCCTGCCTGCCAGGCCAAGTGGCCACAAATGAAGGCCATTTTCCATGGGAAAAACGAAGTCCTTTCCCCAGGGTCTCAGGAATATGTTCAAGGTGGCGTTTGAGGCTCTAAGTACTTCCAGGGCCCTAGTTGCTGCCAGCTTTTCTTTTGGAAAAATCCAGCAACGATTGCATCATTCTAGCTAGGCTCCCACTTTCTGCCAGGGTGAGTGGCTGCCAAGGGAGGCCATTTGCCATGGGAAAAAGAAGTCCTTTCCCCAGGGTCTGGGTGTCAGATGAAAGGTGGCCTTTGGGGTTCTGAGGACTTGTAGGGTAGTACTTACTGGCTAGAGTAGAGGAAATGGATTCTATTTGAATATCTGTCCCACAGGTCCTGGTTGTCCTTGATGGGCTGCAGCTGTGAGCATTGAAGAGAACTGGGATAAAAGGGGGCGGCGTAGCCATTCAGGGAGAGCCTTGAAGGAGCCCTGAACTGGGAAAGAACAGCATGCAGAAGAAAGCGTCTGTGCTGTGAAGATCTGCAGCCATAAGAACACACCGAGGAGGTATGGACTTTAGCAATCTGAGAACAGCATGATGGGACTCTAGAGAAATAGAACAACAACAAGTGGCAGCTTTCGATTTGGAGCAATCCAGCAAAGCTTGCAAATTTCTTGCTGGGCACCACCCTCTTGGTCAGGGCGAGTGGCCAGAAATGGAGGCCATTTTCCATGGGGAAAACGAAGTCATTGGCCCAGGCTCTGGGTGTCAGATGACTGGTGGCATCTGGGGCTCTAAGGACTTGCAGGGTCCTAGTTGCTGGCAGCTTTCGTTCTGGAAGGATCCAGCAGAGTTTGTAGATTCCTGGCTTGGCACTGCCCTGCCTGCCAGGCCGAGTGGCCACAAATGAAGGCCATTTTCCATGGGAAAAACGAAGTCCTTTCCCCAGGGTCTCAGGAATATGTTCAAGGTGGCGTTTGAGGCTCTAAGTACTTCCAGGGCCCTAGTTGCTGCCAGCTTTTCTTTTGGAAAAATCCAGCAACGATTGCATCATTCTAGCTAGGCTCCCACTTTCTGCCAGGGTGAGTGGCTGCCAAGGGAGGCCATTTGCCATGGGAAAAAGAAGTCCTTTCCCCAGGGTCTGGGTGTCAGATGAAAGGTGGCCTTTGGGGTTCTGAGGACTTGTAGGGTAGTACTTACTGGCTAGAGTAGAGGAAATGGATTCTATTTGAATATCTGTCCCAAAGGTCCTGGTTGTCCTTGATGGGCTGCAGCTGTGAGCATTGAAGAGAACTGGGATAAAAGGGGGCGGCGTAGCCATTCAGGGAGAGCCTTGAAGGAGCCCTGAACTGGGAAAGAACAGCATGCAGAAGAAAGCGTCTGTGCTGTGAAGATCTGCAGCCATAAGAACACACCGAGGAGGTATGGACTTTAGCAATCTGAGAACAGCATGATGGGACTCTAGAGAAATAGAACAACAACAAGTGGCAGCTTTAGATTTGGAGCAATCCAGCAAAGCTTGCAAATTTCTTGCTGGGCACCACCCTCTTGGTCAGGGCGAGTGGCCAGAAATGGAGGCCATTTTCCATGGGGAAAACGAAGTCATTGGCCCAGGCTCTGGGTGTCAGATGACTGGTGGCATCTGGGGCTGTAAGGACTTGCAGGGTCCTAGTTGCTGGCAGCTTTCGTTCTGGAAGGATCCAGCAGAGTTTGTAGATTCCTGGCTTGGCACTGCCCTGCCTGCCAGGCCGAGTGGCCACAAATGAAGGCCATTTTCCATGGGAAAAACGAAGTCCTTTCCCCAGGGTCTCAGTAATATGTTCAAGGTGGCGTTTGAGGCTCTAAGTACTTGCAGGGCCCTAGTTGCTGCCAGCTTTTCTTTTGGAAAAATCCAGCAACGATTGCATCATTCTAGCTAGGCTCCCACTTTCTGCCAGGGTGAGTGGCTGCCAAGGGAGGCCATTTGCCATGGGAAAAAGAAGTCCTTTCCCCAGGGTCTGGGTGTCAGATGAAAGGTGGCCTTTGGGGTTCTGAGGACTTGTAGGGTAGTACTTACTGGCTAGAGTAGAGGAAATGGATTCTATTTGAATATCTGTCCCACAGGTCCTGGTTGTCCTTGATGGGCTGCAGCTGTGAGCATTGAAGAGAACTGGGATAAAAGGGGGCGGCGTAGCCATTCAGGGAGAGCCTTGAAGGAGCCCTGAACTGGGAAAGAACAGCATGCAGAAGAAAGCGTCTGTGCTGTGAAGATCTGCAGCCATAAGAACACACCGAGGAGGTATGGACTTTAGCAATCTGAGAACAGCATGATGGGACTCTAGAGAAATAGAACAACAACAAGTGGCAGCTTTCGATTTGGAGCAATCCAGCAAAGCTTGCAAATTTCTTGCTGGGCACCACCCTCTTGGTCAGGGCGAGTGGCCAGAAATGGAGGCCATTTTCCATGGGGAAAACGAAGTCATTGGCCCAGGCTCTGGGTGTCAGATGACTGGTGGCATCTGGGGCTCTAAGGACTTGCAGGGTCCTAGTTGCTGGCAGCTTTCGTTCTGGAAGGATCCAGCAGAGTTTGTAGATTCCTGGCTTGGCACTGCCCTGCCTGCCAGGCCGAGTGGCCACAAATGAAGGCCATTTTCCATGGGAAAAACGAAGTCCTTTCCCCAGGGTCTCAGGAATATGTTCAAGGTGGCGTTTGAGGCTCTAAGTACTTCCAGGGCCCTAGTTGCTGCCAGCTTTTCTTTTGGAAAAATCCAGCAACGATTGCATCATTCTAGCTAGGCTCCCACTTTCTGCCTGGGTGAGTGGCTGCCAAGGGAGGCCATTTGCCATGGGAAAAAGAAGTCCTTTCCCCAGGGTCTGGGTGTCAGATGAAAGGTGGCCTTTGGGGTTCTGAGGACTTGTAGGGTAGTACTTACTGGCTAGAGTAGAGGAAATGGATTCTATTTGAATATCTGCCCCACAGGTCCTGGTTGTCCTTGATGGGCTGCAGCTGTGAGCATTGAAGAGAACTGGGATAAAAGGGGGCGGCGTAGCCATTCAGGGAGAGCCTTGAAGGAGCCCTGAACTGGGAAAGAACAGCATGCAGAAGAAAGCATCTGTGCTGTGAAGATCTGCAGCCATAAGAACACACCGAGGAGGTATGGACTTTAGCAATCTGAGAACAGCATGATGGGACTCTAGAGAAATAGAACAACAACAAGTGGCAGCTTTCGATTTGGAGCAATCCAGCAAAGCTTGCAAATTTCTTGCTGGGCACCACCCTCTTGGTCAGGGCGAGTGGCCAGAAATGGAGGCCATTTTCCATGGGGAAAACGAAGTCATTGGCCCAGGCTCTGGGTGTCAGATGACTGGTGGCATCTGGGGCTCTAAGGACTTGCAGGGTCCTAGTTGCTGGCAGCTTTCGTTCTGGAAGGATCCAGCACAGTTTGTAGATTCCTGGCTTGGCACTGCCCTGCCTGCCAGGCCAAGTGGCCACAAATGAAGGCCATTTTCCATGGGAAAAACGAAGTCCTTTCCCCAGGGTCTCAGGAATATGTTCAAGGTGGCGTTTGAGGCTCTAAGTACTTCCAGGGCCCTAGTTGCTGCCAGCTTTTCTTTTGGAAAAATCCAGCAACGATTGCATCATTCTAGCTAGGCTCCCACTTTCTGCCAGGGTGAGTGGCTGCCAAGGGAGGCCATTTGCCATGGGAAAAAGAAGTCCTTTCCCCAGGGTCTGGGTGTCAGATGAAAGGTGGCCTTTGGGGTTCTGAGGACTTGTAGGGTAGTACTTACTGGCTAGAGTAGAGGAAATGGATTCTATTTGAATATCTGTCCCACAGGTCCTGGTTGTCCTTGATGGGCTGCAGCTGTGAGCATTGAAGAGAACTGGGATAAAAGGGGGCGGCGTAGCCATTCAGGGAGAGCCTTGAAGGAGCCCTGAACTGGGAAAGAACAGCATGCAGAAGAAAGCGTCTGTGCTGTGAAGATCTGCAGCCATAAGAACACACCGAGGAGGTATGGACTTTAGCAATCTGAGAACAGCATGATGGGACTCTAGAGAAATAGAACAACAACAAGTGGCAGCTTTCGATTTGGAGCAATCCAGCAAAGCTTGCAAATTTCTTGCTGGGCACCACCCTCTTGGTCAGGGCGAGTGGCCAGAAATGGAGGCCATTTTCCATGGGGAAAACGAAGTCATTGGCCCAGGCTCTGGGTGTCAGATGACTGGTGGCATCTGGGGCTCTAAGGACTTGCAGGGTCCTAGTTGCTGGCAGCTTTCGTTCTGGAAGGATCCAGCAGAGTTTGTAGATTCCTGGCTTGGCACTGCCCTGCCTGCCAGGCCGAGTGGCCACAAATGAAGGCCATTTTCCATGGGAAAAACGAAGTCCTTTCCCCAGGGTCTCAGGAATATGTTCAAGGTGGCGTTTGAGGCTCTAAGTACTTCCAGGGCCCTAGTTGCTGCCAGCTTTTCTTTTGGAAAAATCCAGCAACGATTGCATCATTCTAGCTAGGCTCCCACTTTCTGCCTGGGTGAGTGGCTGCCAAGGGAGGCCATTTGCCATGGGAAAAAGAAGTCCTTTCCCCAGGGTCTGGGTGTCAGATGAAAGGTGGCCTTTGGGGTTCTGAGGACTTGTAGGGTAGTACTTACTGGCTAGAGTAGAGGAAATGGATTCTATTTGAATATCTGCCCCACAGGTCCTGGTTGTCCTTGATGGGCTGCAGCTGTGAGCATTGAAGAGAACTGGGATAAAAGGGGGCGGCGTAGCCATTCAGGGAGAGCCTTGAAGGAGCCCTGAACTGGGAAAGAACAGCATGCAGAAGAAAGCGTCTGTGCTGTGAAGATCTGCAGCCATAAGAACACACCGAGGAGGTATGGACTTTAGCAATCTGAGAACAGCATGATGGGACTCTAGAGAAATAGAACAACAACAAGTGGCAGCTTTCGATTTGGAGCAATCCAGCAAAGCTTGCAAATTTCTTGCTGGGCACCACCCTCTTGGTCAGGGCGAGTGGCCAGAAATGGAGGCCATTTTCCATGGGGAAAACGAAGTCATTGGCCCAGGCTCTGGGTGTCAGATGACTGGTGGCATCTGGGGCTCTAAGGACTTGCAGGGTCCTAGTTGCTGGCAGCTTTCGTTCTGGAAGGATCCAGCAGAGTTTGTAGATTCCTGGCTTGGCACTGCCCTGCCTGCCAGGCCGAGTGGCCACAAATGAAGGCCATTTTCCATGGGAAAAACGAAGTCCTTTCCCCAGGGTCTCAGGAATATGTTCAAGGTGGCGTTTGAGGCTCTAAGTACTTCCAGGGCCCTAGTTGCTGCCAGCTTTTCTTTTGGAAAAATCCAGCAACGATTGCATCATTCTAGCTAGGCTCCCACTTTCTGCCAGGGTGAGTGGCTGCCAAGGGAGGCCATTTGCCATGGGAAAAAGAAGTCCTTTCCCCAGGGTCTGGGTGTCAGATGAAAGGTGGCCTTTGGGGTTCTGAGGACTTGTAGGGTAGTACTTACTGGCTAGAGTAGAGGAAATGGATTCTATTTGAATATCTGTCCCACAGGTCCTGGTTGTCCTTGATGGGCTGCAGCTGTGAGCATTGAAGAGAACTGGGATAAAAGGGGGCGGCGTAGCCATTCAGGGAGAGCCTTGAAGGAGCCCTGAACTGGGAAAGAACAGCATGCAGAAGAAAGCGTCTGTGCTGTGAAGATCTGCAGCCATAAGAACACACCGAGGAGGTATGGACTTTAGCAATCTGAGAACAGCATGATGGGACTCTAGAGAAATAGAACAACAACAAGTGGCAGCTTTCGATTTGGAGCAATCCAGCAAAGCTTGCAAATTTCTTGCTGGGCACCACCCTCTTGGTCAGGGCGAGTGGCCAGAAATGGAGGCCATTTTCCATGGGGAAAACGAAGTCATTGGCCCAGGCTCTGGGTGTCAGATGACTGGTGGCATCTGGGGCTGTAAGGACTTGCAGGGTCCTAGTTGCTGGCAGCTTTCGTTCTGGAAGGATCCAGCAGAGTTTGTAGATTCCTGGCTTGGCACTGCCCTGCCTGCCAGGCCGAGTGGCCACAAATGAAGGCCATTTTCCATGGGAAAAACGAAGTCCTTTCCCCAGGGTCTCAGTAATATGTTCAAGGTGGCGTTTGAGGCTCTAAGTACTTCCAGGGCCCTAGTTGCTGCCAGCTTTTCTTTTGGAAAAATCCAGCAACGATTGCATCATTCTAGCTAGGCTCCCACTTTCTGCCAGGGTGAGTGGCTGCCAAGGGAGGCCATTTGCCATGGGAAAAAGAAGTCCTTTCCCCAGGGTCTGGGTGTCAGATGAAAGGTGGCCTTTGGGGTTCTGAGGACTTGTAGGGTAGTACTTACTGGCTAGAGTAGAGGAAATGGATTCTATTTGAATATCTGTCCCAAAGGTCCTGGTTGTCCTTGATGGGCTGCAGCTGTGAGCATTGAAGAGAACTGGGATAAAAGGGGGCGGCGTAGCCATTCAGGGAGAGCCTTGAAGGAGCCCTGAACTGGGAAAGAACAGCATGCAGAAGAAAGCGTCTGTGCTGTGAAGATCTGCAGCCATAAGAACACACCGAGGAGGTATGGACTTTAGCAATCTGAGAACAGCATGATGGGACTCTAGAGAAATAGAACAACAACAAGTGGCAGCTTTCGATTTGGAGCAATCCAGCAAAGCTTGCAAATTTCTTGCTGGGCACCACCCTCTTGGTCAGGGCGAGTGGCCAGAAATGGAGGCCATTTTCCATGGGGAAAACGAAGTCATTGGCCCAGGCTCTGGGTGTCAGATGACTGGTGGCATCTGGGGCTCTAAGGACTTGCAGGGTCCTAGTTGCTGGCAGCTTTCGTTCTGGAAGGATCCAGCAGAGTTTGTAGATTCCTGGCTTGGCACTGCCCTGCCTGCCAGGCCGAGTGGCCACAAATGAAGGCCATTTTCCATGGGAAAAACGAAGTCCTTTCCCCAGGGTCTCAGGAATATGTTCAAGGTGGCGTTTGAGGCTCTAAGTACTTCCAGGGCCCTAGTTGCTGCCAGCTTTTCTTTTGGAAAAATCCAGCAACGATTGCATCATTCTAGCTAGGCTCCCACTTTCTGCCAGGGTGAGTGGCTGCCAAGGGAGGCCATTTGCCATGGGAAAAAGAAGTCCTTTCCCCAGGGTCTGGGTGTCAGATGAAAGGTGGCCTTTGGGGTTCTGAGGACTTGTAGGGTAGTACTTACTGGCTAGAGTAGAGGAAATGGATTCTATTTGAATATCTGTCCCAAAGGTCCTGGTTGTCCTTGATGGGCTGCAGCTGTGAGCATTGAAGAGAACTGGGATAAAAGGGGGCGGCTTAGCCATTCAGGGAGAGCCTTGAAGGAGCCCTGAACTGGGAAAGAACAGCATGCAGAAGAAAGCGTCTGTGCTGTGAAGATCTGCAGCCATAAGAACACACCGAGGAGGTATGGACTTTAGCAATCTGAGAACAGCATGATGGGACTCTAGAGAAATAGAACAACAACAAGTGGCAGCTTTCGATTTGGAGCAATCCAGCAAAGCTTGCAAATTTCTTGCTGGGCACCACCCTCTTGGTCAGGGCGAGTGGCCAGAAATGGAGGCCATTTTCCATGGGGAAAACGAAGTCATTGGCCCAGGCTCTGGGTGTCAGATGACTGGTGGCATCTGGGGCTCTAAGGACTTGCAGGGTCCTAGTTGCTGGCAGCTTTCGTTCTGGAAGGATCCAGCAGAGTTTGTAGATTCCTGGCTTGGCACTGCCCTGCCTGCCAGGCCGAGTGGCCACAAATGAAGGCCATTTTCCATGGGAAAAACGAAGTCCTTTCCCCAGGGTCTCAGTAATATGTTCAAGGTGGCGTTTGAGGCTCTAAGTACTTGCAGGGCCCTAGTTGCTGGCAGCTTTTCTTTTGGAAAAATCCAGCAACGATTGCATCATTCTAGCTAGGCTCCCACTTTCTGCCAGGGTGAGTGGCTGCCAAGGGAGGCCATTTGCCATGGGAAAAAGAAGTCCTTTCCCCAGGGTCTGGGTGTCAGATGAAAGGTGGCCTTTGGGGTTCTGAGGACTTGTAGGGTAGTACTTACTGGCTAGAGTAGAGGAAATGGATTCTATTTGAATATCTGTCCCACAGGTCCTGGTTGTCCTTGATGGGCTGCAGCTGTGAGCATTGAAGAGAACTGGGATAAAAGGGGGCGGCGTAGCCATTCAGGGAGAGCCTTGAAGGAGCCCTGAACTGGGAAAGAACAGCATGCAGAAGAAAGCGTCTGTGCTGTGAAGATCTGCAGCCATAAGAACACACCGAGGAGGTATGGACTTTAGCAATCTGAGAACAGCATGATGGGACTCTAGAGAAATAGAACAACAACAAGTGGCAGCTTTCGATTTGGAGCAATCCAGCAAAGCTTGCAAATTTCTTGCTGGGCACCACCCTCTTGGTCAGGGCGAGTGGCCAGAAATGGAGGCCATTTTCCATGGGGAAAACGAAGTCATTGGCCCAGGCTCTGGGTGTCAGATGACTGGTGGCATCTGGGGCTCTAAGGACTTGCAGGGTCCTAGTTGCTGGCAGCTTTCGTTCTGGAAGGATCCAGCAGAGTTTGTAGATTCCTGGCTTGGCACTGCCCTGCCTGCCAGGCCGAGTGGCCACAAATGAAGGCCATTTTCCATGGGAAAAACGAAGTCCTTTCCCCAGGGTCTCAGGAATATGTTCAAGGTGGCGTTTGAGGCTCTAAGTACTTCCAGGGCCCTAGTTGCTGCCAGCTTTTCTTTTGGAAAAATCCAGCAACGATTGCATCATTCTAGCTAGGCTCCCACTTTCTGCCTGGGTGAGTGGCTGCCAAGGGAGGCCATTTGCCATGGGAAAAAGAAGTCCTTTCCCCAGGGTCTGGGTGTCAGATGAAAGGTGGCCTTTGGGGTTCTGAGGACTTGTAGGGTAGTACTTACTGGCTAGAGTAGAGGAAATGGATTCTATTTGAATATCTGCCCCACAGGTCCTGGTTGTCCTTGATGGGCTGCAGCTGTGAGCATTGAAGAGAACTGGGATAAAAGGGGGCGGCGTAGCCATTCAGGGAGAGCCTTGAAGGAGCCCTGAACTGGGAAAGAACAGCATGCAGAAGAAAGCGTCTGTGCTGTGAAGATCTGCAGCCATAAGAACACACCGAGGAGGTATGGACTTTAGCAATCTGAGAACAGCATGATGGGACTCTAGAGAAATAGAACAACAACAAGTGGCAGCTTTCGATTTGGAGCAATCCAGCAAAGCTTGCAAATTTCTTGCTGGGCACCACCCTCTTGGTCAGGGCGAGTGGCCAGAAATGGAGGCCATTTTCCATGGGGAAAACGAAGTCATTGGCCCAGGCTCTGGGTGTCAGATGACTGGTGGCATCTGGGGCTCTAAGGACTTGCAGGGTCCTAGTTGCTGGCAGCTTTCGTTCTGGAAGGATCCAGCACAGTTTGTAGATTCCTGGCTTGGCACTGCCCTGCCTGCCAGGCCAAGTGGCCACAAATGAAGGCCATTTTCCATGGGAAAAACGAAGTCCTTTCCCCAGGGTCTCAGGAATATGTTCAAGGTGGCGTTTGAGGCTCTAAGTACTTCCAGGGCCCTAGTTGCTGCCAGCTTTTCTTTTGGAAAAATCCAGCAACGATTGCATCATTCTAGCTAGGCTCCCACTTTCTGCCAGGGTGAGTGGCTGCCAAGGGAGGCCATTTGCCATGGGAAAAAGAAGTCCTTTCCCCAGGGTCTGGGTGTCAGATGAAAGGTGGCCTTTGGGGTTCTGAGGACTTGTAGGGTAGTACTTACTGGCTAGAGTAGAGGAAATGGATTCTATTTGAATATCTGTCCCACAGGTCCTGGTTGTCCTTGATGGGCTGCAGCTGTGAGCATTGAAGAGAACTGGGATAAAAGGGGGCGGCGTAGCCATTCAGGGAGAGCCTTGAAGGAGCCCTGAACTGGGAAAGAACAGCATGCAGAAGAAAGCGTCTGTGCTGTGAAGATCTGCAGCCATAAGAACACACCGAGGAGGTATGGACTTTAGCAATCTGAGAACAGCATGATGGGACTCTAGAGAAATAGAACAACAACAAGTGGCAGCTTTCGATTTGGAGCAATCCAGCAAAGCTTGCAAATTTCTTGCTGGGCACCACCCTCTTGGTCAGGGCGAGTGGCCAGAAATGGAGGCCATTTTCCATGGGGAAAACGAAGTCATTGGCCCAGGCTCTGGGTGTCAGATGACTGGTGGCATCTGGGGCTCTAAGGACTTGCAGGGTCCTAGTTGCTGGCAGCTTTCGTTCTGGAAGGATCCAGCACAGTTTGTAGATTCCTGGCTTGGCACTGCCCTGCCTGCCAGGCCGAGTGGCCACAAATGAAGGCCATTTTCCATGGGAAAAACGAAGTCCTTTCCCCAGGGTCTCAGGAATATGTTCAAGGTGGCGTTTGAGGCTCTAAGTACTTCCAGGGCCCTAGTTGCTGGCAGCTTTTCTTTTGGAAAAATCCAGCAACGATTGCATCATTCTAGCTAGGCTCCCACTTTCTGCCTGGGTGAGTGGCTGCCAAGGGAGGCCATTTGCCATGGGAAAAAGAAGTCCTTTCCCCAGGGTCTGGGTGTCAGATGAAAGGTGGCCTTTGGGGTTCTGAGGACTTGTAGGGTAGTACTTACTGGCTAGAGTAGAGGAAATGGATTCTATTTGAATATCTGTCCCACAGGTCCTGGTTGTCCTTGATGGGCTGCAGCTGTGAGCATTGAAGAGAACTGGGATAAAAGGGGGCGGCGTAGCCATTCAGGGAGAGCCTTGAAGGAGCCCTGAACTGGGAAAGAACAGCATGCAGAAGAAAGCGTCTGTGCTGTGAAGATCTGCAGCCATAAGAACACACCGAGGAGGTATGGACTTTAGCAATCTGAGAACAGCATGATGGGACTCTAGAGAAATAGAACAACAACAAGTGGCAGCTTTCGATTTGGAGCAATCCAGCAAAGCTTGCAAATTTCTTGCTGGGCACCACCCTCTTGGTCAGGGCGAGTGGCCAGAAATGGAGGCCATTTTCCATGGGGAAAACGAAGTCATTGGCCCAGGCTCTGGGTGTCAGATGACTGGTGGCATCTGGGGCTGTAAGGACTTGCAGGGTCCTAGTTGCTGGCAGCTTTCGTTCTGGAAGGATCCAGCACAGTTTGTAGATTCCTGGCTTGGCACTGCCCTGCCTGCCAGGCCGAGTGGCCACAAATGAAGGCCATTTTCCATGGGAAAAACGAAGTCCTTTCCCCAGGGTCTCAGGAATATGTTCAAGGTGGCGTTTGAGGCTCTAAGTACTTCCAGGGCCCTAGTTGCTGGCAGCTTTTCTTTTGGAAAAATCCAGCAACGATTGCATCATTCTAGCTAGGCTCCCACTTTCTGCCTGGGTGAGTGGCTGCCAAGGGAGGCCATTTGCCATGGGAAAAAGAAGTCCTTTCCCCAGGGTCTGGGTGTCAGATGAAAGGTGGCCTTTGGGGTTCTGAGGACTTGTAGGGTAGTACTTACTGGCTAGAGTAGAGGAAATGGATTCTATTTGAATATCTGTCCCACAGGTCCTGGTTGTCCTTGATGGGCTGCAGCTGTGAGCATTGAAGAGAACTGGGATAAAAGGGGGCGGCGTAGCCATTCAGGGAGAGCCTTGAAGGAGCCCTGAACTGGGAAAGAACAGCATGCAGAAGAAAGCGTCTGTGCTGTGAAGATCTGCAGCCATAAGAACACACCGAGGAGGTATGGACTTTAGCAATCTGAGAACAGCATGATGGGACTCTAGAGAAATAGAACAACAACAAGTGGCAGCTTTCGATTTGGAGCAATCCAGCAAAGCTTGCAAATTTCTTGCTGGGCACCACCCTCTTGGTCAGGGCGAGTGGCCAGAAATGGAGGCCATTTTCCATGGGGAAAACGAAGTCATTGGCCCAGGCTCTGGGTGTCAGATGACTGGTGGCATCTGGGGCTCTAAGGACTTGCAGGGTCCTAGTTGCTGGCAGCTTTCGTTCTGGAAGGATCCAGCACAGTTTGTAGATTCCTGGCTTGGCACTGCCCTGCCTGCCAGGCCAAGTGGCCACAAATGAAGGCCATTTTCCATGGGAAAAACGAAGTCCTTTCCCCAGGGTCTCAGTAATATGTTCAAGGTGGCGTTTGAGGCTCTAAGTACTTCCAGGGCCCTAGTTGCTGGCAGCTTTTCTTTTGGAAAAATCCAGCAACGATTGCATCATTCTAGCTAGGCTCCCACTTTCTGCCAGGGTGAGTGGCTGCCAAGGGAGGCCATTTGCCATGGGAAAAAGAAGTCCTTTCCCCAGGGTCTGGGTGTCAGATGAAAGGTGGCCTTTGGGGTTCTGAGGACTTGTAGGGTAGTACTTACTGGCTAGAGTAGAGGAAATGGATTCTATTTGAATATCTGCCCCACAGGTCCTGGTTGTCCTTGATGGGCTGCAGCTGTGAGCATTGAAGAGAACTGGGATAAAAGGGGGCGGCGTAGCCATTCAGGGAGAGCCTTGAAGGAGCCCTGAACTGGGAAAGAACAGCATGCAGAAGAAAGCGTCTGTGCTGTGAAGATCTGCAGCCATAAGAACACACCGAGGAGGTATGGACTTTAGCAATCTGAGAACAGCATGATGGGACTCTAGAGAAATAGAACAACAACAAGTGGCAGCTTTCGATTTGGAGCAATCCAGCAAAGCTTGCAAATTTCTTGCTGGGCACCACCCTCTTGGTCAGGGCGAGTGGCCAGAAATGGAGGCCATTTTCCATGGGGAAAACGAAGTCATTGGCCCAGGCTCTGGGTGTCAGATGACTGGTGGCATCTGGGGCTCTAAGGACTTGCAGGGTCCTAGTTGCTGGCAGCTTTCGTTCTGGAAGGATCCAGCACAGTTTGTAGATTCCTGGCTTGGCACTGCCCTGCCTGCCAGGCCAAGTGGCCACAAATGAAGGCCATTTTCCATGGGAAAAACGAAGTCCTTTCCCCAGGGTCTCAGGAATATGTTCAAGGTGGCGTTTGAGGCTCTAAGTACTTCCAGGGCCCTAGTTGCTGGCAGCTTTTCTTTTGGAAAAATCCAGCAACGATTGCATCATTCTAGCTAGGCTCCCACTTTCTGCCAGGGTGAGTGGCTGCCAAGGGAGGCCATTTGCCATGGGAAAAAGAAGTCCTTTCCCCAGGGTCTGGGTGTCAGATGAAAGGTGGCCTTTGGGGTTCTGAGGACTTGTAGGGTAGTACTTACTGGCTAGAGTAGAGGAAATGGATTCTATTTGAATATCTGTCCCACAGGTCCTGGTTGTCCTTGATGGGCTGCAGCTGTGAGCATTGAAGAGAACTGGGATAAAAGGGGGCGGCGTAGCCATTCAGGGAGAGCCTTGAAGGAGCCCTGAACTGGGAAAGAACAGCATGCAGAAGAAAGCGTCTGTGCTGTGAAGATCTGCAGCCATAAGAACACACCGAGGAGGTATGGACTTTAGCAATCTGAGAACAGCATGATGGGACTCTAGAGAAATAGAACAACAACAAGTGGCAGCTTTCGATTTGGAGCAATCCAGCAAAGCTTGCAAATTTCTTGCTGGGCACCACCCTCTTGGTCAGGGCGAGTGGCCAGAAATGGAGGCCATTTTCCATGGGGAAAACGAAGTCATTGGCCCAGGCTCTGGGTGTCAGATGACTGGTGGCATCTGGGGCTCTAAGGACTTGCAGGGTCCTAGTTGCTGGCAGCTTTCGTTCTGGAAGGATCCAGCAGAGTTTGTAGATTCCTGGCTTGGCACTGCCCTGCCTGCCAGGCCGAGTGGCCACAAATGAAGGCCATTTTCCATGGGAAAAACGAAGTCCTTTCCCCAGGGTCTCAGGAATATGTTCAAGGTGGCGTTTGAGGCTCTAAGTACTTCCAGGGCCCTAGTTGCTGCCAGCTTTTCTTTTGGAAAAATCCAGCAACGATTGCATCATTCTAGCTAGGCTCCCACTTTCTGCCAGGGTGAGTGGCTGCCAAGGGAGGCCATTTGCCATGGGAAAAAGAAGTCCTTTCCCCAGGGTCTGGGTGTCAGATGAAAGGTGGCCTTTGGGGTTCTGAGGACTTGTAGGGTAGTACTTACTGGCTAGAGTAGAGGAAATGGATTCTATTTGAATATCTGTCCCAAAGGTCCTGGTTGTCCTTGATGGGCTGCAGCTGTGAGCATTGAAGAGAACTGGGATAAAAGGGGGCGGCGTAGCCATTCAGGGAGAGCCTTGAAGGAGCCCTGAACTGGGAAAGAACAGCATGCAGAAGAAAGCGTCTGTGCTGTGAAGATCTGCAGCCATAAGAACACACCGAGGAGGTATGGACTTTAGCAATCTGAGAACAGCATGATGGGACTCTAGAGAAATAGAACAACAACAAGTGGCAGCTTTCGATTTGGAGCAATCCAGCAAAGCTTGCAAATTTCTTGCTGGGCACCACCCTCTTGGTCAGGGCGAGTGGCCAGAAATGGAGGCCATTTTCCATGGGGAAAACGAAGTCATTGGCCCAGGCTCTGGGTGTCAGATGACTGGTGGCATCTGGGGCTGTAAGGACTTGCAGGGTCCTAGTTGCTGGCAGCTTTCGTTCTGGAAGGATCCAGCAGAGTTTGTAGATTCCTGGCTTGGCACTGCCCTGCCTGCCAGGCCGAGTGGCCACAAATGAAGGCCATTTTCCATGGGAAAAACGAAGTCCTTTCCCCAGGGTCTCAGTAATATGTTCAAGGTGGCGTTTGAGGCTCTAAGTACTTGCAGGGCCCTAGTTGCTGGCAGCTTTTCTTTTGGAAAAATCCAGCAACGATTGCATCATTCTAGCTAGGCTCCCACTTTCTGCCAGGGTGAGTGGCTGCCAAGGGAGGCCATTTGCCATGGGAAAAAGAAGTCCTTTCCCCAGGGTCTGGGTGTCAGATGAAAGGTGGCCTTTGGGGTTCTGAGGACTTGTAGGGTAGTACTTACTGGCTAGAGTAGAGGAAATGGATTCTATTTGAATATCTGTCCCACAGGTCCTGGTTGTCCTTGATGGGCTGCAGCTGTGAGCATTGAAGAGAACTGGGATAAAAGGGGGCGGCGTAGCCATTCAGGGAGAGCCTTGAAGGAGCCCTGAACTGGGAAAGAACAGCATGCAGAAGAAAGCGTCTGTGCTGTGAAGATCTGCAGCCATAAGAACACACCGAGGAGGTATGGACTTTAGCAATCTGAGAACAGCATGATGGGACTCTAGAGAAATAGAACAACAACAAGTGGCAGCTTTCGATTTGGAGCAATCCAGCAAAGCTTGCAAATTTCTTGCTGGGCACCACCCTCTTGGTCAGGGCGAGTGGCCAGAAATGGAGGCCATTTTCCATGGGGAAAACGAAGTCATTGGCCCAGGCTCTGGGTGTCAGATGACTGGTGGCATCTGGGGCTCTAAGGACTTGCAGGGTCCTAGTTGCTGGCAGCTTTCGTTCTGGAAGGATCCAGCAGAGTTTGTAGATTCCTGGCTTGGCACTGCCCTGCCTGCCAGGCCGAGTGGCCACAAATGAAGGCCATTTTCCATGGGAAAAACGAAGTCCTTTCCCCAGGGTCTCAGGAATATGTTCAAGGTGGCGTTTGAGGCTCTAAGTACTTCCAGGGCCCTAGTTGCTGCCAGCTTTTCTTTTGGAAAAATCCAGCAACGATTGCATCATTCTAGCTAGGCTCCCACTTTCTGCCTGGGTGAGTGGCTGCCAAGGGAGGCCATTTGCCATGGGAAAAAGAAGTCCTTTCCCCAGGGTCTGGGTGTCAGATGAAAGGTGGCCTTTGGGGTTCTGAGGACTTGTAGGGTAGTACTTACTGGCTAGAGTAGAGGAAATGGATTCTATTTGAATATCTGCCCCACAGGTCCTGGTTGTCCTTGATGGGCTGCAGCTGTGAGCATTGAAGAGAACTGGGATAAAAGGGGGCGGCGTAGCCATTCAGGGAGAGCCTTGAAGGAGCCCTGAACTGGGAAAGAACAGCATGCAGAAGAAAGCGTCTGTGCTGTGAAGATCTGCAGCCATAAGAACACACCGAGGAGGTATGGACTTTAGCAATCTGAGAACAGCATGATGGGACTCTAGAGAAATAGAACAACAACAAGTGGCAGCTTTCGATTTGGAGCAATCCAGCAAAGCTTGCAAATTTCTTGCTGGGCACCACCCTCTTGGTCAGGGCGAGTGGCCAGAAATGGAGGCCATTTTCCATGGGGAAAACGAAGTCATTGGCCCAGGCTCTGGGTGTCAGATGACTGGTGGCATCTGGGGCTCTAAGGACTTGCAGGGTCCTAGTTGCTGGCAGCTTTCGTTCTGGAAGGATCCAGCACAGTTTGTAGATTCCTGGCTTGGCACTGCCCTGCCTGCCAGGCCAAGTGGCCACAAATGAAGGCCATTTTCCATGGGAAAAACGAAGTCCTTTCCCCAGGGTCTCAGGAATATGTTCAAGGTGGCGTTTGAGGCTCTAAGTACTTCCAGGGCCCTAGTTGCTGCCAGCTTTTCTTTTGGAAAAATCCAGCAACGATTGCATCATTCTAGCTAGGCTCCCACTTTCTGCCAGGGTGAGTGGCTGCCAAGGGAGGCCATTTGCCATGGGAAAAAGAAGTCCTTTCCCCAGGGTCTGGGTGTCAGATGAAAGGTGGCCTTTGGGGTTCTGAGGACTTGTAGGGTAGTACTTACTGGCTAGAGTAGAGGAAATGGATTCTATTTGAATATCTGTCCCACAGGTCCTGGTTGTCCTTGATGGGCTGCAGCTGTGAGCATTGAAGAGAACTGGGATAAAAGGGGGCGGCGTAGCCATTCAGGGAGAGCCTTGAAGGAGCCCTGAACTGGGAAAGAACAGCATGCAGAAGAAAGCGTCTGTGCTGTGAAGATCTGCAGCCATAAGAACACACCGAGGAGGTATGGACTTTAGCAATCTGAGAACAGCATGATGGGACTCTAGAGAAATAGAACAACAACAAGTGGCAGCTTTCGATTTGGAGCAATCCAGCAAAGCTTGCAAATTTCTTGCTGGGCACCACCCTCTTGGTCAGGGCGAGTGGCCAGAAATGGAGGCCATTTTCCATGGGGAAAACGAAGTCATTGGCCCAGGCTCTGGGTGTCAGATGACTGGTGGCATCTGGGGCTCTAAGGACTTGCAGGGTCCTAGTTGCTGGCAGCTTTCGTTCTGGAAGGATCCAGCAGAGTTTGTAGATTCCTGGCTTGGCACTGCCCTGCCTGCCAGGCCGAGTGGCCACAAATGAAGGCCATTTTCCATGGGAAAAACCGAAGTCCTTTCCCCCAGGGTCTCAGGAATATGTTCAAGGTGGCGTTTGAGGCTCTAAGTACTTCCAGGGCCCTAGTTGCTGCCAGCTTTTCTTTTGGAAAAATCCAGCAACGATTGCATCATTCTAGCTAGGCTCCCACTTTCTGCCTGGGTGAGTGGCTGCCAAGGGAGGCCATTTGCCATGGGAAAAAGAAGTCCTTTCCCCAGGGTCTGGGTGTCAGATGAAAGGTGGCCTTTGGGGTTCTGAGGACTTGTAGGGTAGTACTTACTGGCTAGAGTAGAGGAAATGGATTCTATTTGAATATCTGCCCCACAGGTCCTGGTTGTCCTTGATGGGCTGCAGCTGTGAGCATTGAAGAGAACTGGGATAAAAGGGGGGCGGCGTAGCCATTCAGGGAGAGCCTTGAAGGAGCCCTGAACTGGGAAAGAACAGCATGCAGAAGAAAGCGTCTGTGCTGTGAAGATCTGCAGCCATAAGAACACACCGAGGAGGTATGGACTTTAGCAATCTGAGAACAGCATGATGGGACTCTAGAGAAATAGAACAACAACAAGTGCAGCTTTCGATTTGGAGCAATCCAGCAAAGCTTGCAAATTTCTTGCTGGGCACCACCCTCTTGGTCAGGCGAGTGGCCAGAAATGGAGGCCATTTTCCATGGGGAAAACGAAGTCATTGGCCCAGGCTCTGGGTGTCAGATGACTGGTGGCATCTGGGGCTCTAAGGACTTGCAGGGTCCTAGTTGCTGGCAGCTTTCGTTCTGGAAGGATCCAGCAGAGTTTGTAGATTCCTGGCTTGGCACTGCCCTGCCTGCCAGGCCGAGTGGCCACAAATGAAGGCCATTTTCCATGGGAAAAACGAAGTCCTTTCCCCAGGGTCTCAGGAATATGTTCAAGGTGGCGTTTGAGGCTCTAAGTACTTGCAGGGCCCTAGTTGCTGGCAGCTTTTCTTTTGGAAAAATCCAGCAACGATTGCATCATTCTAGCTAGGCTCCCACTTTCTGCCAGGTGAGTGGCTGCCAAGGGAGGCCATTTGCCATGGGAAAAAGAAGTCCTTTCCCCCAGGGTCTGGGTGTCAGATGAAAGGTGGCCTTTGGGGTTCTGAGGACTTGTAGGGTAGTACTTACTGGCTAGAGTAGAGAAATGGATTCTATTTGAATATCTGTCCCACAGGTCCTGGTTGTCCTTGATGGGCTGCAGGCTGTGAGCATTGAAGAGAACTGGGATAAAAAGGGGGCGGCGTAGCCATTCAGGGAGAGCCTTGAAGGAGCCCTGAACTGGGAAGAACAGCATGCAGAAGAAAGCGTCTGTGCTGTGAAGATCTGCAGCCATAAGAACACACCGAGGAGGTATGGACTTTAGCAATCTGAGAACAGCATGATGGGACTCTAGAGAAATAGAACAACAACAAGTGGCAGCTTTCGATTTGGAGCAATCCAGCAAAGCTTGCAAATTTCTTGCTGGGCACCACCCTCTTGGTCAGGGCGAGTGGCCAGAAATGGAGGCATTTTCCATGGGGAAAACGAAGTCATTGGCCCAGGCTCTGGGTGTCAGATGACTGGTGGCATCTGGGGCTCTAAGGACTTGCAGGGTCCTAGTTGCTGGCAGCTTTCGTTCTGGAAGGATCCAGCAGAGTTTGTAGATTCCTGGCTTGGCACTGCCCTGCCTGCCAGGCCGAGTGGCCACAAATGAAGGCCATTTTCCATGGGAAAAACGAAGTCCTTTCCCCAGGGTCTCAGGAATATGTTCAAGGTGGCGTTTGAGGCTCTAAGTACTTCCAGGGCCCTAGTTGCTGGCAGCTTTTCTTTTGGAAAAATCCAGCAACGATTGCATCATTCTAGCTAGGCTCCCACTTTCTGCCTGGGTGAGTGGCTGCCAAGGGAGGCCATTTGCCATGGGAAAAAGAAGTCCTTTCCCCAGGGTCTGGGTGTCAGATGAAAGGTGGCCTTTGGGGTTCTGAGGACTTGTAGGGTAGTACTTACTGGCTAGAGTAGAGGAAATGGATTCTATTTGAATATCTGTCCCAAAGGTCCTGGTTGTCCTTGATGGGCTGCAGCTGTGAGCATTGAAGAGAACTGGGATAAAAGGGGGCGGCGTAGCCATTCAGGGAGAGCCTTGAAGGAGCCCTGAACTGGGAAAGAACAGCATGCAGAAGAAAGCGTCTGTGCTGTGAAGATCTGCAGCCATAAGAACACACCGAGGAGGTATGGACTTTAGCAATCTGAGAACAGCATGATGGGACTCTAGAGAAATAGAACAACAACAAGTGGCAGCTTTCGATTTGGAGCAATCCAGCAAAGCTTGCAAATTTCTTGCTGGGCACCACCCTCTTGGTCAGGGCGAGTGGCCAGAAATGGAGGCCATTTTCCATGGGGAAAACGAAGTCATTGGCCCAGGCTCTGGGTGTCAGATGACTGGTGGCATCTGGGGCTCTAAGGACTTGCAGGGTCCTAGTTGCTGGCAGCTTTCGTTCTGGAAGGATCCAGCAGAGTTTGTAGATTCCTGGCTTGGCACTGCCCTGCCTGCCAGGCCGAGTGGCCACAAATGAAGGCCATTTTCCATGGGAAAAACGAAGTCCTTTCCCCAGGGTCTCAGGAATATGTTCAAGGTGGCGTTTGAGGCTCTAAGTACTTCCAGGGCCCTAGTTGCTGGCAGCTTTTCTTTTGGAAAAATCCAGCAACGATTGCATCATTCTAGCTAGGCTCCCACTTTCTGCCAGGGTGAGTGGCTGCCAAGGGAGGCCATTTGCCATGGGAAAAAGAAGTCCTTTCCCCAGGGTCTGGGTGTCAGATGAAAGGTGGCCTTTGGGGTTCTGAGGACTTGTAGGGTAGTACTTACTGGCTAGAGTAGAGGAAATGGATTCTATTTGAATATCTGTCCCAAAGGTCCTGGTTGTCCTTGATGGGCTGCAGCTGTGAGCATTGAAGAGAACTGGGATAAAAGGGGGCGGCTTAGCCATTCAGGGAGAGCCTTGAAGGAGCCCTGAACTGGGAAAGAACAGCATGCAGAAGAAAGCGTCTGTGCTGTGAAGATCTGCAGCCATAAGAACACACCGAGGAGGTATGGACTTTAGCAATCTGAGAACAGCATGATGGGACTCTAGAGAAATAGAACAACAACAAGTGGCAGCTTTCGATTTGGAGCAATCCAGCAAAGCTTGCAAATTTCTTGCTGGGCACCACCCTCTTGGTCAGGGCGAGTGGCCAGAAATGGAGGCCATTTTCCATGGGGAAAACGAAGTCATTGGCCCAGGCTCTGGGTGTCAGATGACTGGTGGCATCTGGGGCTCTAAGGACTTGCAGGGTCCTAGTTGCTGGCAGCTTTCGTTCTGGAAGGATCCAGCAGAGTTTGTAGATTCCTGGCTTGGCACTGCCCTGCCTGCCAGGCCGAGTGGCCACAAATGAAGGCCATTTTCCATGGGAAAAACGAAGTCCTTTCCCCAGGGTCTCAGTAATATGTTCAAGGTGGCGTTTGAGGCTCTAAGTACTTGCAGGGCCCTAGTTGCTGGCAGCTTTTCTTTTGGAAAAATCCAGCAACGATTGCATCATTCTAGCTAGGCTCCCACTTTCTGCCAGGGTGAGTGGCTGCCAAGGGAGGCCATTTGCCATGGGAAAAAGAAGTCCTTTCCCCAGGGTCTGGGTGTCAGATGAAAGGTGGCCTTTGGGGTTCTGAGGACTTGTAGGGTAGTACTTACTGGCTAGAGTAGAGGAAATGGATTCTATTTGAATATCTGTCCCACAGGTCCTGGTTGTCCTTGATGGGCTGCAGCTGTGAGCATTGAAGAGAACTGGGATAAAAGGGGGCGGCGTAGCCATTCAGGGAGAGCCTTGAAGGAGCCCTGAACTGGGAAAGAACAGCATGCAGAAGAAAGCGTCTGTGCTGTGAAGATCTGCAGCCATAAGAACACACCGAGGAGGTATGGACTTTAGCAATCTGAGAACAGCATGATGGGACTCTAGAGAAATAGAACAACAACAAGTGGCAGCTTTCGATTTGGAGCAATCCAGCAAAGCTTGCAAATTTCTTGCTGGGCACCACCCTCTTGGTCAGGGCGAGTGGCCAGAAATGGAGGCCATTTTCCATGGGGAAAACGAAGTCATTGGCCCAGGCTCTGGGTGTCAGATGACTGGTGGCATCTGGGGCTCTAAGGACTTGCAGGGTCCTAGTTGCTGGCAGCTTTCGTTCTGGAAGGATCCAGCAGAGTTTGTAGATTCCTGGCTTGGCACTGCCCTGCCTGCCAGGCCGAGTGGCCACAAATGAAGGCCATTTTCCATGGGAAAAACGAAGTCCTTTCCCCAGGGTCTCAGGAATATGTTCAAGGTGGCGTTTGAGGCTCTAAGTACTTCCAGGGCCCTAGTTGCTGCCAGCTTTTCTTTTGGAAAAATCCAGCAACGATTGCATCATTCTAGCTAGGCTCCCACTTTCTGCCTGGGTGAGTGGCTGCCAAGGGAGGCCATTTGCCATGGGAAAAAGAAGTCCTTTCCCCAGGGTCTGGGTGTCAGATGAAAGGTGGCCTTTGGGGTTCTGAGGACTTGTAGGGTAGTACTTACTGGCTAGAGTAGAGGAAATGGATTCTATTTGAATATCTGCCCCACAGGTCCTGGTTGTCCTTGATGGGCTGCAGCTGTGAGCATTGAAGAGAACTGGGATAAAAGGGGGCGGCGTAGCCATTCAGGGAGAGCCTTGAAGGAGCCCTGAACTGGGAAAGAACAGCATGCAGAAGAAAGCGTCTGTGCTGTGAAGATCTGCAGCCATAAGAACACACCGAGGAGGTATGGACTTTAGCAATCTGAGAACAGCATGATGGGACTCTAGAGAAATAGAACAACAACAAGTGGCAGCTTTCGATTTGGAGCAATCCAGCAAAGCTTGCAAATTTCTTGCTGGGCACCACCCTCTTGGTCAGGGCGAGTGGCCAGAAATGGAGGCCATTTTCCATGGGGAAAACGAAGTCATTGGCCCAGGCTCTGGGTGTCAGATGACTGGTGGCATCTGGGGCTCTAAGGACTTGCAGGGTCCTAGTTGCTGGCAGCTTTCGTTCTGGAAGGATCCAGCAGAGTTTGTAGATTCCTGGCTTGGCACTGCCCTGCCTGCCAGGCCAAGTGGCCACAAATGAAGGCCATTTTCCATGGGAAAAACGAAGTCCTTTCCCCAGGGTCTCAGGAATATGTTCAAGGTGGCGTTTGAGGCTCTAAGTACTTCCAGGGCCCTAGTTGCTGGCAGCTTTTCTTTTGGAAAAATCCAGCAACGATTGCATCATTCTAGCTAGGCTCCCACTTTCTGCCAGGGTGAGTGGCTGCCAAGGGAGGCCATTTGCCATGGGAAAAAGAAGTCCTTTCCCCAGGGTCTGGGTGTCAGATGAAAGGTGGCCTTTGGGGTTCTGAGGACTTGTAGGGTAGTACTTACTGGCTAGAGTAGAGGAAATGGATTCTATTTGAATATCTGTCCCACAGGTCCTGGTTGTCCTTGATGGGCTGCAGCTGTGAGCATTGAAGAGAACTGGGATAAAAGGGGGCGGCGTAGCCATTCAGGGAGAGCCTTGAAGGAGCCCTGAACTGGGAAAGAACAGCATGCAGAAGAAAGCGTCTGTGCTGTGAAGATCTGCAGCCATAAGAACACACCGAGGAGGTATGGACTTTAGCAATCTGAGAACAGCATGATGGGACTCTAGAGAAATAGAACAACAACAAGTGGCAGCTTTCGATTTGGAGCAATCCAGCAAAGCTTGCAAATTTCTTGCTGGGCACCACCCTCTTGGTCAGGGCGAGTGGCCAGAAATGGAGGCCATTTTCCATGGGGAAAACGAAGTCATTGGCCCAGGCTCTGGGTGTCAGATGACTGGTGGCATCTGGGGCTCTAAGGACTTGCAGGGTCCTAGTTGCTGGCAGCTTTCGTTCTGGAAGGATCCAGCACAGTTTGTAGATTCCTGGCTTGGCACTGCCCTGCCTGCCAGGCCGAGTGGCCACAAATGAAGGCCATTTTCCATGGGAAAAACGAAGTCCTTTCCCCAGGGTCTCAGGAATATGTTCAAGGTGGCGTTTGAGGCTCTAAGTACTTCCAGGGCCCTAGTTGCTGCCAGCTTTTCTTTTGGAAAAATCCAGCAACGATTGCATCATTCTAGCTAGGCTCCCACTTTCTGCCTGGGTGAGTGGCTGCCAAGGGAGGCCATTTGCCATGGGAAAAAGAAGTCCTTTCCCCAGGGTCTGGGTGTCAGATGAAAGGTGGCCTTTGGGGTTCTGAGGACTTGTAGGGTAGTACTTACTGGCTAGAGTAGAGGAAATGGATTCTATTTGAATATCTGTCCCACAGGTCCTGGTTGTCCTTGATGGGCTGCAGCTGTGAGCATTGAAGAGAACTGGGATAAAAGGGGGCGGCGTAGCCATTCAGGGAGAGCCTTGAAGGAGCCCTGAACTGGGAAAGAACAGCATGCAGAAGAAAGCGTCTGTGCTGTGAAGATCTGCAGCCATAAGAACACACCGAGGAGGTATGGACTTTAGCAATCTGAGAACAGCATGATGGGACTCTAGAGAAATAGAACAACAACAAGTGGCAGCTTTCGATTTGGAGCAATCCAGCAAAGCTTGCAAATTTCTTGCTGGGCACCACCCTCTTGGTCAGGGCGAGTGGCCAGAAATGGAGGCCATTTTCCATGGGGAAAACGAAGTCATTGGCCCAGGCTCTGGGTGTCAGATGACTGGTGGCATCTGGGGCTCTAAGGACTTGCAGGGTCCTAGTTGCTGGCAGCTTTCGTTCTGGAAGGATCCAGCAGAGTTTGTAGATTCCTGGCTTGGCACTGCCCTGCCTGCCAGGCCGAGTGGCCACAAATGAAGGCCATTTTCCATGGGAAAAACGAAGTCCTTTCCCCAGGGTCTCAGGAATATGTTCAAGGTGGCGTTTGAGGCTCTAAGTACTTCCAGGGCCCTAGTTGCTGGCAGCTTTTCTTTTGGAAAAATCCAGCAACGATTGCATCATTCTAGCTAGGCTCCCACTTTCTGCCTGGGTGAGTGGCTGCCAAGGGAGGCCATTTGCCATGGGAAAAAGAAGTCCTTTCCCCAGGGTCTGGGTGTCAGATGAAAGGTGGCCTTTGGGGTTCTGAGGACTTGTAGGGTAGTACTTACTGGCTAGAGTAGAGGAAATGGATTCTATTTGAATATCTGTCCCACAGGTCCTGGTTGTCCTTGATGGGCTGCAGCTGTGAGCATTGAAGAGAACTGGGATAAAAGGGGGCGGCGTAGCCATTCAGGGAGAGCCTTGAAGGAGCCCTGAACTGGGAAAGAACAGCATGCAGAAGAAAGCGTCTGTGCTGTGAAGATCTGCAGCCATAAGAACACACCGAGGAGGTATGGACTTTAGCAATCTGAGAACAGCATGATGGGACTCTAGAGAAATAGAACAACAACAAGTGGCAGCTTTCGATTTGGAGCAATCCAGCAAAGCTTGCAAATTTCTTGCTGGGCACCACCCTCTTGGTCAGGGCGAGTGGCCAGAAATGGAGGCCATTTTCCATGGGGAAAACGAAGTCATTGGCCCAGGCTCTGGGTGTCAGATGACTGGTGGCATCTGGGGCTCTAAGGACTTGCAGGGTCCTAGTTGCTGGCAGCTTTCGTTCTGGAAGGATCCAGCAGAGTTTGTAGATTCCTGGCTTGGCACTGCCCTGCCTGCCAGGCCAAGTGGCCACAAATGAAGGCCATTTTCCATGGGAAAAACGAAGTCCTTTCCCCAGGGTCTCAGTAATATGTTCAAGGTGGCGTTTGAGGCTCTAAGTACTTCCAGGGCCCTAGTTGCTGGCAGCTTTTCTTTTGGAAAAATCCAGCAACGATTGCATCATTCTAGCTAGGCTCCCACTTTCTGCCAGGGTGAGTGGCTGCCAAGGGAGGCCATTTGCCATGGGAAAAAGAAGTCCTTTCCCCAGGGTCTGGGTGTCAGATGAAAGGTGGCCTTTGGGGTTCTGAGGACTTGTAGGGTAGTACTTACTGGCTAGAGTAGAGGAAATGGATTCTATTTGAATATCTGTCTAGAGGCTTTGCCCCACAGGTCCTGGTTGTCCTTGATGGGCTGCAGCTGTGAGCATTGAAGAGAACTGGGATAAAAGGGGGCGGCGTAGCCATTCAGGGAGAGCCTTGAAGGAGCCCTGAACTGGGAAAGAACAGCATGCAGAAGAAAGCGTCTGTGCTGTGAAGATCTGCAGCCATAAGAACACACCGAGGAGGTATGGACTTTAGCAATCTGAGAACAGCATGATGGGACTCTAGAGAAATAGAACAACAACAAGTGGCAGCTTTCGATTTGGAGCAATCCAGCAAAGCTTGCAAATTTCTTGCTGGGCACCACCCTCTTGGTCAGGGCGAGTGGCCAGAAATGGAGGCCATTTTCCATGGGGAAAACGAAGTCATTGGCCCAGGCTCTGGGTGTCAGATGACTGGTGGCATCTGGGGCTGTAAGGACTTGCAGGGTCCTAGTTGCTGGCAGCTTTCGTTCTGGAAGGATCCAGCAGAGTTTGTAGATTCCTGGCTTGGCACTGCCCTGCCTGCCAGGCCGAGTGGCCACAAATGAAGGCCATTTTCCATGGGAAAAACGAAGTCCTTTCCCCAGGGTCTCAGTAATATGTTCAAGGTGGCGTTTGAGGCTCTAAGTACTTGCAGGGCCCTAGTTGCTGGCAGCTTTTCTTTTGGAAAAATCCAGCAACGATTGCATCATTCTAGCTAGGCTCCCACTTTCTGCCAGGGTGAGTGGCTGCCAAGGGAGGCCATTTGCCATGGGAAAAAGAAGTCCTTTCCCCAGGGTCTGGGTGTCAGATGAAAGGTGGCCTTTGGGGTTCTGAGGACTTGTAGGGTAGTACTTACTGGCTAGAGTAGAGGAAATGGATTCTATTTGAATATCTGTCCCACAGGTCCTGGTTGTCCTTGATGGGCTGCAGCTGTGAGCATTGAAGAGAACTGGGATAAAAGGGGGCGGCGTAGCCATTCAGGGAGAGCCTTGAAGGAGCCCTGAACTGGGAAAGAACAGCATGCAGAAGAAAGCGTCTGTGCTGTGAAGATCTGCAGCCATAAGAACACACCGAGGAGGTATGGACTTTAGCAATCTGAGAACAGCATGATGGGACTCTAGAGAAATAGAACAACAACAAGTGGCAGCTTTCGATTTGGAGCAATCCAGCAAAGCTTGCAAATTTCTTGCTGGGCACCACCCTCTTGGTCAGGGCGAGTGGCCAGAAATGGAGGCCATTTTCCATGGGGAAAACGAAGTCATTGGCCCAGGCTCTGGGTGTCAGATGACTGGTGGCATCTGGGGCTGTAAGGACTTGCAGGGTCCTAGTTGCTGGCAGCTTTCGTTCTGGAAGGATCCAGCAGAGTTTGTAGATTCCTGGCTTGGCACTGCCCTGCCTGCCAGGCCGAGTGGCCACAAATGAAGGCCATTTTCCATGGGAAAAACGAAGTCCTTTCCCCAGGGTCTCAGGAATATGTTCAAGGTGGCGTTTGAGGCTCTAAGTACTTCCAGGGCCCTAGTTGCTGCCAGCTTTTCTTTTGGAAAAATCCAGCAACGATTGCATCATTCTAGCTAGGCTCCCACTTTCTGCCAGGGTGAGTGGCTGCCAAGGGAGGCCATTTGCCATGGGAAAAAGAAGTCCTTTCCCCAGGGTCTGGGTGTCAGATGAAAGGTGGCCTTTGGGGTTCTGAGGACTTGTAGGGTAGTACTTACTGGCTAGAGTAGAGGAAATGGATTCTATTTGAATATCTGTCCCAAAGGTCCTGGTTGTCCTTGATGGGCTGCAGCTGTGAGCATTGAAGAGAACTGGGATAAAAGGGGGCGGCGTAGCCATTCAGGGAGAGCCTTGAAGGAGCCCTGAACTGGGAAAGAACAGCATGCAGAAGAAAGCGTCTGTGCTGTGAAGATCTGCAGCCATAAGAACACACCGAGGAGGTATGGACTTTAGCAATCTGAGAACAGCATGATGGGACTCTAGAGAAATAGAACAACAACAAGTGGCAGCTTTCGATTTGGAGCAATCCAGCAAAGCTTGCAAATTTCTTGCTGGGCACCACCCTCTTGGTCAGGGCGAGTGGCCAGAAATGGAGGCCATTTTCCATGGGGAAAACGAAGTCATTGGCCCAGGCTCTGGGTGTCAGATGACTGGTGGCATCTGGGGCTCTAAGGACTTGCAGGGTCCTAGTTGCTGGCAGCTTTCGTTCTGGAAGGATCCAGCAGAGTTTGTAGATTCCTGGCTTGGCACTGCCCTGCCTGCCAGGCCGAGTGGCCACAAATGAAGGCCATTTTCCATGGGAAAAACGAAGTCCTTTCCCCAGGGTCTCAGTAATATGTTCAAGGTGGCGTTTGAGGCTCTAAGTACTTGCAGGGCCCTAGTTGCTGGCAGCTTTTCTTTTGGAAAAATCCAGCAACGATTGCATCATTCTAGCTAGGCTCCCACTTTCTGCCAGGGTGAGTGGCTGCCAAGGGAGGCCATTTGCCATGGGAAAAAGAAGTCCTTTCCCCAGGGTCTGGGTGTCAGATGAAAGGTGGCCTTTGGGGTTCTGAGGACTTGTAGGGTAGTACTTACTGGCTAGAGTAGAGGAAATGGATTCTATTTGAATATCTGTCCCACAGGTCCTGGTTGTCCTTGATGGGCTGCAGCTGTGAGCATTGAAGAGAACTGGGATAAAAGGGGGCGGCGTAGCCATTCAGGGAGAGCCTTGAAGGAGCCCTGAACTGGGAAAGAACAGCATGCAGAAGAAAGCGTCTGTGCTGTGAAGATCTGCAGCCATAAGAACACACCGAGGAGGTATGGACTTTAGCAATCTGAGAACAGCATGATGGGACTCTAGAGAAATAGAACAACAACAAGTGGCAGCTTTCGATTTGGAGCAATCCAGCAAAGCTTGCAAATTTCTTGCTGGGCACCACCCTCTTGGTCAGGGCGAGTGGCCAGAAATGGAGGCCATTTTCCATGGGGAAAACGAAGTCATTGGCCCAGGCTCTGGGTGTCAGATGACTGGTGGCATCTGGGGCTCTAAGGACTTGCAGGGTCCTAGTTGCTGGCAGCTTTCGTTCTGGAAGGATCCAGCAGAGTTTGTAGATTCCTGGCTTGGCACTGCCCTGCCTGCCAGGCCGAGTGGCCACAAATGAAGGCCATTTTCCATGGGAAAAACGAAGTCCTTTCCCCAGGGTCTCAGGAATATGTTCAAGGTGGCGTTTGAGGCTCTAAGTACTTCCAGGGCCCTAGTTGCTGCCAGCTTTTCTTTTGGAAAAATCCAGCAACGATTGCATCATTCTAGCTAGGCTCCCACTTTCTGCCTGGGTGAGTGGCTGCCAAGGGAGGCCATTTGCCATGGGAAAAAGAAGTCCTTTCCCCAGGGTCTGGGTGTCAGATGAAAGGTGGCCTTTGGGGTTCTGAGGACTTGTAGGGTAGTACTTACTGGCTAGAGTAGAGGAAATGGATTCTATTTGAATATCTGCCCCACAGGTCCTGGTTGTCCTTGATGGGCTGCAGCTGTGAGCATTGAAGAGAACTGGGATAAAAGGGGGCGGCGTAGCCATTCAGGGAGAGCCTTGAAGGAGCCCTGAACTGGGAAAGAACAGCATGCAGAAGAAAGCGTCTGTGCTGTGAAGATCTGCAGCCATAAGAACACACCGAGGAGGTATGGACTTTAGCAATCTGAGAACAGCATGATGGGACTCTAGAGAAATAGAACAACAACAAGTGGCAGCTTTCGATTTGGAGCAATCCAGCAAAGCTTGCAAATTTCTTGCTGGGCACCACCCTCTTGGTCAGGGCGAGTGGCCAGAAATGGAGGCCATTTTCCATGGGGAAAACGAAGTCATTGGCCCAGGCTCTGGGTGTCAGATGACTGGTGGCATCTGGGGCTGTAAGGACTTGCAGGGTCCTAGTTGCTGGCAGCTTTCGTTCTGGAAGGATCCAGCACAGTTTGTAGATTCCTGGCTTGGCACTGCCCTGCCTGCCAGGCCAAGTGGCCACAAATGAAGGCCATTTTCCATGGGAAAAACGAAGTCCTTTCCCCAGGGTCTCAGGAATATGTTCAAGGTGGCGTTTGAGGCTCTAAGTACTTCCAGGGCCCTAGTTGCTGCCAGCTTTTCTTTTGGAAAAATCCAGCAACGATTGCATCATTCTAGCTAGGCTCCCACTTTCTGCCAGGGTGAGTGGCTGCCAAGGGAGGCCATTTGCCATGGGAAAAAGAAGTCCTTTCCCCAGGGTCTGGGTGTCAGATGAAAGGTGGCCTTTGGGGTTCTGAGGACTTGTAGGGTAGTACTTACTGGCTAGAGTAGAGGAAATGGATTCTATTTGAATATCTGTCCCACAGGTCCTGGTTGTCCTTGATGGGCTGCAGCTGTGAGCATTGAAGAGAACTGGGATAAAAGGGGGCGGCGTAGCCATTCAGGGAGAGCCTTGAAGGAGCCCTGAACTGGGAAAGAACAGCATGCAGAAGAAAGCGTCTGTGCTGTGAAGATCTGCAGCCATAAGAACACACCGAGGAGGTATGGACTTTAGCAATCTGAGAACAGCATGATGGGACTCTAGAGAAATAGAACAACAACAAGTGGCAGCTTTCGATTTGGAGCAATCCAGCAAAGCTTGCAAATTTCTTGCTGGGCACCACCCTCTTGGTCAGGGCGAGTGGCCAGAAATGGAGGCCATTTTCCATGGGGAAAACGAAGTCATTGGCCCAGGCTCTGGGTGTCAGATGACTGGTGGCATCTGGGGCTCTAAGGACTTGCAGGGTCCTAGTTGCTGGCAGCTTTCGTTCTGGAAGGATCCAGCACAGTTTGTAGATTCCTGGCTTGGCACTGCCCTGCCTGCCAGGCCAAGTGGCCACAAATGAAGGCCATTTTCCATGGGAAAAACGAAGTCCTTTCCCCAGGGTCTCAGGAATATGTTCAAGGTGGCGTTTGAGGCTCTAAGTACTTCCAGGGCCCTAGTTGCTGCCAGCTTTTCTTTTGGAAAAATCCAGCAACGATTGCATCATTCTAGCTAGGCTCCCACTTTCTGCCAGGGTGAGTGGCTGCCAAGGGAGGCCATTTGCCATGGGAAAAAGAAGTCCTTTCCCCAGGGTCTGGGTGTCAGATGAAAGGTGGCCTTTGGGGTTCTGAGGACTTGTAGGGTAGTACTTACTGGCTAGAGTAGAGGAAATGGATTCTATTTGAATATCTGTCTAGAGGCTTTGCCCCACAGGTCCTGGTTGTCCTTGATGGGCTGCAGCTGTGAGCATTGAAGAGAACTGGGATAAAAGGGGGCGGCGTAGCCATTCAGGGAGAGCCTTGAAGGAGCCCTGAACTGGGAAAGAACAGCATGCAGAAGAAAGCGTCTGTGCTGTGAAGATCTGCAGCCATAAGAACACACCGAGGAGGTATGGACTTTAGCAATCTGAGAACAGCATGATGGGACTCTAGAGAAATAGAACAACAACAAGTGGCAGCTTTCGATTTGGAGCAATCCAGCAAAGCTTGCAAATTTCTTGCTGGGCACCACCCTCTTGGTCAGGGCGAGTGGCCAGAAATGGAGGCCATTTTCCATGGGGAAAACGAAGTCATTGGCCCAGGCTCTGGGTGTCAGATGACTGGTGGCATCTGGGGCTCTAAGGACTTGCAGGGTCCTAGTTGCTGGCAGCTTTCGTTCTGGAAGGATCCAGCAGAGTTTGTAGATTCCTGGCTTGGCACTGCCCTGCCTGCCAGGCCGAGTGGGCACAAATGAAGGCCATTTTCCATGGGAAAAACGAAGTCCTTTCCCCAGGGTCTCAGTAATATGTTCAAGGTGGCGTTTGAGGCTCTAAGTACTTCCAGGGCCCTAGTTGCTGGCAGCTTTTCTTTTGGAAAAATCCAGCAACGATTGCATCATTCTAGCTAGGCTCCCACTTTCTGCCAGGGTGAGTGGCTGCCAAGGGAGGCCATTTGCCATGGGAAAAAGAAGTCCTTTCCCCAGGGTCTGGGTGTCAGATGAAAGGTGGCCTTTGGGGTTCTGAGGACTTGTAGGGTAGTACTTACTGGCTAGAGTAGAGGAAATGGATTCTATTTGAATATCTGTCCCACAGGTCCTGGTTGTCCTTGATGGGCTGCAGCTGTGAGCATTGAAGAGAACTGGGATAAAAGGGGGCGGCGTAGCCATTCAGGGAGAGCCTTGAAGGAGCCCTGAACTGGGAAAGAACAGCATGCAGAAGAAAGCGTCTGTGCTGTGAAGATCTGCAGCCATAAGAACACACCGAGGAGGTATGGACTTTAGCAATCTGAGAACAGCATGATGGGACTCTAGAGAAATAGAACAACAACAAGTGGCAGCTTTAGATTTGGAGCAATCCAGCAAAGCTTGCAAATTTCTTGCTGGGCACCACCCTCTTGGTCAGGGCGAGTGGCCAGAAATGGAGGCCATTTTCCATGGGGAAAACGAAGTCATTGGCCCAGGCTCTGGGTGTCAGATGACTGGTGGCATCTGGGGCTGTAAGGACTTGCAGGGTCCTAGTTGCTGGCAGCTTTCGTTCTGGAAGGATCCAGCACAGTTTGTAGATTCCTGGCTTGGCACTGCCCTGCCTGCCAGGCCAAGTGGCCACAAATGAAGGCCATTTTCCATGGGAAAAACGAAGTCCTTTCCCCAGGGTCTCAGTAATATGTTCAAGGTGGCGTTTGAGGCTCTAAGTACTTCCAGGGCCCTAGTTGCTGCCAGCTTTTCTTTTGGAAAAATCCAGCAACGATTGCATCATTCTAGCTAGGCTCCCACTTTCTGCCAGGGTGAGTGGCTGCCAAGGGAGGCCATTTGCCATGGGAAAAAGAAGTCCTTTCCCCAGGGTCTGGGTGTCAGATGAAAGGTGGCCTTTGGGGTTCTGAGGACTTGTAGGGTAGTACTTACTGGCTAGAGTAGAGGAAATGGATTCTATTTGAATATCTGTCTAGAGGCTTTGCCCCACAGGTCCTGGTTGTCCTTGATGGGCTGCAGCTGTGAGCATTGAAGAGAACTGGGATAAAAGGGGGCGGCGTAGCCATTCAGGGAGAGCCTTGAAGGAGCCCTGAACTGGGAAAGAACAGCATGCAGAAGAAAGCGTCTGTGCTGTGAAGATCTGCAGCCATAAGAACACACC
>NW_026531187.1:0-70809 GCF_020745825.1 Agelaius phoeniceus | reverse complement strand
ATCCCCAAAAATGTCCCCAAAACGTCCCCAAAGATGTCGCTCACATGCCAACACCACCCCCCAGAAACGTCTCCAAAAATGTCAGGACATCCCAAAAACTCTCAAAATGTCCCCAAAAATGTCACCCCACAATCCCCCCTGAAACGCCCCATTAACCACAGAGGGGACACCCCCAAAAATGTCCCCAAAAGTGTCCCCAAAAATGTCACCCATGTGCTACCACAATCCCCCAAAAACGTCCCCAAAAATGTCAGGACACCCCCAAACCACCCAAAAATGTCCCCAGAAATGTCCCCCAAAGTGTCCCCAAAAGTGTCACCCATGTGCCACCACAACCCCCCAAAACCACCCCATTAACCACAGAGGAACAACCCAAACCCACCGAAAACGTCCCCAAAAACGTCCCCAAAATTGTCACCCATGTGCCACCACAACGCCCCAAAAACACCCCATTAACAACCAAGGGACGCCCCAAAACGTCCCCAAAAATGTCCCCAAAACTGTTGGGACACCCCAAAACGCCCCCAGAAACCATCCCCAACCGTGTCACCTCCATGCTAACACAACCACCCAAAAATGTCATGACACCCCAAAAACCCCCAAAAAAACTTTGGGACACCCCAAAAACCCCCTAAAATATCATGACACCCCCAAAACCCCCCAAAAAAAACCCCCAAAAAATGTCGGGACACCCCAAAACCCCCCCCAAAAAATATCATGACACCCCAAAAACCCCCCCAAAACCATCCCCAACCATGTCAGCTCCACGCCAACACAACCACCCAAAAATCTCCCCAAAAACGTCCCCTCCATGCCAACTGAACCCCCCCCAAAAATATCATGACACCCCAAAAACCCCCAAAAAACCCCCCAAAAATGTCAGGACACCCCAAAAATGTCCCCAAAAAACTTCACGACACCCCAAAAACCCCAAAAAACTTCACGACACCCCAAAACCCCCTTGAAACCATCCCCAACCATGTCACCTCCATGCCAACACAACCACCCAAAAATATCAGGACACCCCAAAACCCTCCTAAACACTTCGGGACACCCCAAAACCCCCCCAAAACCTGTCGGGACACCCCAAAACCCCCCCAAACTGTGACGTACGTGCCAGCACGCCGCTGGTGGCGCAGTCCACGCCGCCCTGCAGGCTCCATGCCCCGGCCGCCGTTGCCGTTGCCGCCGCTCCCGGTGCCGCTCCCGGTGCCGCCGCCGCCGTGGCCCTGCCCGGCTCCTCCTTGGCCTCGCTGCGGCTGTCGGCCTCGGGGTCCCCTCCGGGAGGGTCCCCGGCCCCCGGGCCCTCGGCGCCCCCGGCCTGGGCCGGCGCCGCCGCGCCCTCCTCGGGGAGGAAGGACACGTCCGGGTCTTGCAGCTGCTGTCCACGGTCTGCGAGTCCGGCGTCAGCTCGCGCTCGGCCGGGGCGGTCTGGGAGGCCGGGGCGGATTTCGGGGTGACGGCCGCGGCCGGGGACGGGGGGCTGGGAGGTTTCGGGGTCCCCCCGGGGGATTTCTCGGAGCCCGACCAGGCGGGGTCGGGTTTGGGGGGCAAACGGAGAGGGGGGGTGGCGGCGCTCTGGCTGTCGGCTTTGGATTTCTTCAAAGCGCCGCCGCTCTTCACCTTGGTCTTCCTCTTCTTCCTCGCCTCGCCCTTGGCTTTGACTTTGACTTTCTTCACCCCCGCCCTTGATTTTGGGGGGTTTCACCTTGCGGGGTTTCACGCCCCCGTCGCGGGTTTGCCCCCCGTCGTTTTTGGGGGTCCCTTTCTCCGTTTTCTCCTCGGCTTTCAGGAACGCCGCGCGGCTCTCGGCGTCGCGGGCGAATTTCACCCCGATTCCGGCCCCGCCGCCGCCCCCTCCATCTTTGGTGGTCGTGGTGGAGCTGACGCCCTCGCGGATCAACACCGACACCTTGGACTGAAGCTTCACCTTCCTCGGCACCGCCGCGGGCGCTTTCGGCGCCGCCGTTTCCGCCCCTTCCTTGTGCCCGCCTCCCGTTTTTTCCTTTCCTGCCGCTTTTCTCCCGTGGCTTCTCTTTGCTTTTCCCGCTCTCCGCCGCGGCGGGCTCGGCGTAATCTTTAAATTTCTTCTTGTATTTCTCCCTCCCCGGCGGCCTCTCCTCGGGCCGGCTCCGCTTCCTCTCCTTCTCCTTCTTCCCGCCTTCCGCCGCCGGCCTCACCTCGGTTTTCCTCGCCGGGAACTCGGCGTGCTCGCGGTCCGAGAACCCCTCAAAGCTCAGCCCTTCGGAATCGTAGAGAACCTCGCGTTTGGGCTCGGGCGTGGCCGCGCGCCGGTTCACCGTGATGGTTCTCTTGATGGCAAAAAGATCCGAGTCGTTGAGCTCCTGCACCGAGGGCGGCACCACGCGCCGCCGCGACGCCTCGCCCTTCTCGGCCGCCTTTCCGTCGCCGCCGTCCCTGCGGGACCCGCGGCGTTCCCGGGACCTCGAGCGCTGTTTTTTCTTCTTCTTCTCCCCGCGGTGTTTCTCTTTGTGCCGGGAGCGCCCGGAGCTGCCCGAGCGACGCCGGCGCCGTTTCTCCCTGGACCTCGAGCGCCGCGACCACGAGCGCCGGCGCGAGCGCGACCTGGACCCGCGGCGCCGGTGCCGCTCTTTGGATTTCGGCGCCGGCTCCGGAGCTTTTTTGGCGCTGACCCAGGCGCTCCCGGAGCCGCCGCGTTCCCGGGACCGTTTGGATTTTTTTCCTGGACGTGGCTGAGGGCGAGCGCGGCGACGGCGGCGCGCGGAGGCGACGCTGGCTGAGGATTTTCCTCCTCAAATCGGAGCCGGTGCCGCTGCCGTTGCCGCCGCCGCCGCCGCTTTTCCAACGCGGATCCGGCTGGGACTCGGCGCCAAAATCGGCTTCTTCGTCGGAATCGGCGTGGAGAGACAGGAAATCATCGCCACCCTCGGGGAGACGCGGCGCTCGCGGCTCCGGCGCGCGGCCTCGGGCGGCGCCCGGCGCCGGTCCCGGTGGTGCCACCACCGCCGCCGCCACCACCGCCACTGCCACGGAAAATCCTCAAGGGGCTGAACCTCTCCTCCTCCGGCTGCACGATCTCTCCCTCCTCGATCTCCGAGTCGCCCGGCGTGCCCCACTCGCGGCGCCCCGCGGTGCCGGGAGGGCTTTGGGGTGGCGCCGCGCGGTTGCGGGGCGGCGCCGCCGGATTTTGGGGCGCTTTGGGGTTGCCGGGGGTCACCACCTCCAAGGAGAGCTTGCCGTCGAATTTGGGGTGAGCCTCGCTCTCGGCGCGGCCTTTGCCGCCCAGATCCACCACGAAGACGCGGCGGCGCGGCTCGGCCACGGCGCGCCGCATTTCGGAGCCTTCCTCGCGCTCCTCCTCCTCCTCCTCCTCGTCTTCATCCTCCTCCTCCTCCTCCTCGGGCAGGGTGGAGTCGGCGCCGGGAGGGTTTGGAGGCGTCTTTGGGGGTTCCGGATCTTTCTCGAAGTCCTGGCTCAGGCTGTTGTCGTCGTAGATGCCGGCCAAGGTCTCCGAGATGCGGCTGATGCTGTGGGAAACGTCCGGCAGCAGCGCCGGCGCCTCTTCCTCCTCCTCTTCCTCCTCCTCCTCTTCCTCCTCCTCCTCCTCCTCTTCTTCCTCTTCCTCTTCCTCCTCTTCCTCCTCCTCCTCCTCGGGGCTGGGGCTGCTGCGGGACGAGCTGGGGTTGGAGCCCGTGGGGTCGAAGGGGTCGTACTTCTGGTCCTGCCGGCCTTCGGCCTCTTTGCCGGGCGAGGAAGAGGAGGCGGCGCCGCTGCCGTAACCAAAATCCGGGGGGGCTCCTCCTCCTCCTCCTCCTGTGCCGCCCCCCAAACCCGGGTTCTCCTCGTCGGTGGGGTGGAAAGGATCATAAATATCCAGGGAAGGAGAGCGGGGCCGGGCCGAGACGGGGCCGGGGGGGCCCGAGGAAGAGGAGGCGGACGAGGAGGAAGAGCGGGAGGAGGAAGAAGAGGAGGAGGAGGAGGAAGAGGAGGAAGAATCGGCTTTTTCCGGGGGGTGGGTGCGGCCGGGCTCGTCCCGGCTGGTGGGGGGGGGCTGTGGGGGGCGCTGCTGCTGCTGCTGCTGCTGCTGGGGCCCCCCCGGCGCCCCCCCCCCGGGAGCGGCCGCTCGGGGGCCTCGGGGGCGGCGGGGCCGGCCCGGGGTGGGGGGAGGGGCCCGGCGGGTCCGGTGGGGGAGGGGAGGAGCGGGGGGGGTCCCGGCGGGGGGGCCTGGGGGGGATGGGGGACCCCCAGGGACGCGCCAGCGACGGGAGGAGGAGCCGGGGAGGTGACCTGGGGGGGGGGACAGAGAGGAGGGGAGGGAGGGGTCAGAGGAGCACAAAGATGGCCCCAAAATCCCCCATTTCCACCTAAATCCCACATTTCCAGCCTAAATCCCACATTTCCACCCTAAATCCTATAGAGATCCCATCAAAATATCCCATTTCCACCTAAATCCCCCATTTCCACCTTAATCCCCCCATTTCCACCTAATCCCCCATTTCCACCCTAAATCCTATAAAGATCCCATCAAAATATCCCATTTCCACCTAAATTCCACATTTCCAGGCAAAATTCCACATTTCCAGACTAAATCCCCCATTTCCAGCCTAAATCCCCCATTTCTGGACTAAAATCCCTCATTTCCACCCTAAATCCTATTGAGATCCCATCAAAATATCCCATTTCCACCTAAATCCCCCATTTCCACCTAAATCCCCCATTTCCACCCTAAATCCTATAGAGATCCCATCAAAATATCCCATTTCTACCTAAATCCCACATTTCAACCAAAATCCCCCATTTCCACCTAAATCCCACAAAATTTCACCCTAAATCCCCCATCTCCACCCTAGATCCTATAAAGATCCCATCAAAATATCCCATTTCCACCTAAATTCCACATTTCCAGGCAAAATTCCACATTTCCAGACTAAATCCCCCATTTCCAGCCTAAATCCCCCATTTCCACCCTAAATCCTATAAAGATCCCATCAGAATATCCCATTTCCATCCTAAATTCCCCATTTCCAGGCACAATTCCACATTTCCAGCCCAAATTCTCCATTTCCATCTTAAATTCCCCATTTCCAGCCTAAATTCCTCATTTCCAGCCAAACTTCTCCATTTTTACCTTAAATCCCCAATTTCCGCCCTAAATCCTCTAAAGATCCCCTCCAAAAATCCCATTTCCATCCTAAATTCTCCATTTCCACCCTAAATCCCCCATTTCTGCCATGTGAACCTCATCTGCCCAACCCCCCCAAAATCCCCTCAAATCCACCCAAAATCCACCCAAATCCCCCCAAAAGTTCCCAAAATCCCCCCCAAAACCCCTCGAAATTCCCCCAAACCCTCTGAAATCCCAACCAAAATCCCCTCAAAATGTTCCCAAAATCCTCCCCCAAATCTCTCCAAACATCCACCCAACCCCCCTAAATCACCCCCAAAACCTCCCCAAATCACCCCAAAACCTCCCCAAAATCCCCAAATCCTTTCCAAACCCCCCAATAATCCCCCCAAAACCTCCTCAAACCCCCCCAAAATCCACCCAAACTCTCTGAAATCCCAACCGAAATCCACCCAAATCCCTCAAATCCCCCCAAAAATCCCTCAAAATCCTCCCCCAAGCCCCCCACATATCCACCCAAACCCACCAAAATCACCCCAAAATCACCCCAAAACCACTCCCAACCTCCCCAAACCTCTTCAGAGCCCCCCAAAATCCCCCCTAAACCCCCCAAAACCCGGCCCAAACCCTCCTGAAATCCCCCCAAATCCTCCAAAAATCACCTCAAAATTTCCCCCAAACCCCTCCAAATCCTCCCAAAATTGCCCCAAATCCCCCCAAAAATCACCTCAAAACCTCCCCAAAATCCCCAAATCCTTTCCAAACCCCCCAAAAATCCCCTCAAAATCCCCCCAAAACCTCCTCAAATCCCCCCAAAATCCACCCAAACTCTCTGAAATCCCAACCGAAATCCACCCAAATCCCTCAAATCCCCCCAAAAATCCCTCCAAAATCCTCCCCCAAGCCCCCCATATAAACACCCAAACCCACCAAAATCACCCCAAAACCACCCCCAACCTCCCCAAACCTCTTCAGAGCCCCCCAAAATCCCCCCTAAACCCCCCAAAACCCCGCCCAAACCTTCCTGAAATGCCCCCAAATCCTCTAAAAATCACCTCAAAATTCCCCCAAAACCCCTCCAAATCCTCCCAAAATTGCCCCAAATCCCCCCAAAAATCACCTCAAAACCCCCCAAAATCCCTGAATCCTTTCCAAACCCCCAAAAATCCCCCCAAAACCTCCTCAAATCCCCCCAAAATCCACCAAACTCTCTGAAATCCCAACCGAAATCCACCCAAATCCCTCTCAAATCCCCCCAAAAATCCCTCCAAAATCCTCCCCCAAGCCCCCCATATAACACCCAAACCCACCAAAATCACCCCAAAATCATCCCAAAACCACCCCCAACCTCCCCAATCCTCTTCAGAGCCCCCCAAATCCCCCCTAAACCCCCCAAAACCCGGCCCAAACCCTCCTGAAATCCCCCCAAATCCTCCAAAAATCACCTCAAAATTCCCCCAAAACCCCTCCAAATCCTCCCAAAATCCCCCCAAAAATCACCTCAAAACCCCCCAAAATCCCCAAATCCTTTTCAAACCCCCCAAAAATCCCCCCAAAATCCCCCCAAACTCTCTGAAATCCCAACCGAAATCCACCTGAATCCCTCAAATCCCCCCAAAAATCCCTCAAAATCCTCCCCCAAGCCCCCCATATAAACACCCAAACCCACCAAAATCACCCCAAAATCACCCCAAAACCACCCCCAACCTCCCCAAACCTCTTCAGAGCCCTCCAAAATCCCCCCTAAACCCCCCAAAACCCCGCCCAAACCTTCCTGAAATGCCCCCAAATCCTCTAAAAATCACCTCAAAATTCCCCCAAAACCCCTCCAAATCCTCCCAAAATTGCCCCAAATCCCCCCAAAAATCACCTCAAAACCTCCCCAAAATCCCCAAATCCTTTCCAAACCCCCCAAAAATCCCCTCAAAATCCCCCCAAAACCTCCTCAAACCCCCCCAAAATCCACCCAAACTCTCTGAAATCCCAACTGAAATCCACCCAAATCCCTCAAATCCCCCCAAAATCCTCCCCCAAGCCCCCCACATATCCACCCAAACACCCCAAAATCACCCCAAAATCACCCTAAAATCACCCCAAAACCGCCCCCAACCTCCCCAAACCTCTTCAGAGCCCCCCAAAATCCCCCCTAAACCCCCCAAAATCCCGCCCAAACCCTCCTGAAATCCCCCCAAATCCTCCAAAAATCACCTCAAAATTCCCCCAAAACCCCTCCAAATCCTCCCAAAATCCCCCCAAACCCCCCCAAACCCCCCCAGGCCCCTGCACCTGCTTTGGGGGCCCTCCAGGGCCGTTCCCTGCGCAGGAGCCCCGAGGCGGCCGCCAGCCCCCCCAGGTCGGCCACGCGAACCTCGGCCACCAACTCCAGCTCCTCGTCCTCGGGGGAGCCCTCGCTGCTGCGGGGACACGGGGCAGGGGTGAACCCCAAAACCCGGCCCTGAACCCCAAAAACCCGGGCCTGAACCCCAAAACCCGGCCCTGAACCCCAGAAACCCGGCCCTGAACCCCAAAAACCCGGCCCTGAACCCCAAAAACCCGGCCCTGAACCCCAGAAACCCGGCCCTGAACCCCAAACATGGAGCCCAAAAACCCGGCCCTGAACCCCAAAACATGGAGCCCTGAACGGCCCAAAAATGAAGCCCTGAATGGCCCAAACATGGAGCCCTGAACCCCAAAAACCCGGCCCTGAACCCCAAACACGGAGCCCTAAACGGCCCAAAAATGGAGCCCAAAAATGGAGCCCTGAACCCCCCAAAAATGGAGCCCAAACATGGAGCCCTGAACCCCCCAAAAATGGAGCCCAAAAATGGAGCCCTGAACCCCAAACATGGAGCCCTGAGCCCCTCAAAAATGGAGCCCTGAACGGCCCAAACATGGAGCCCAAAAATGGAGCCCCGAACCCCCTGAACCCCCAAAATGGAGCCCTGAACGACCCAAAAATGGAGCCCAGAACCCCCCAAAAAGGGACCCCAATACTGCCCCGGAACCCCAAAAATGGAGCCCTGAACCGCCCAAAAAGGGACCCCAATACCCCCCCTGAACCCCAAACATAGAGCCCTGAACCCCAAACATGGAGCCCTGAACCCCAAAAATGAAGCCCTGAACCCCCCAAAAATGGAGCCCTGAACCCCCAAAAAAGGGACCCCAAAAACCCCCTGAACCCCAAACATGGAGCCCAAAAATGGAGCCCTGAACCCCAAAAAGGGACCCCAATAGACCCCCCTGAACCCCAAAAATGGAGCCCTGAACCCCCCCATGAACCCCAAAAATGGAGCCCTGAACCCTCCCATGAACCCCAAAAATGGACTCAAGGACCCCAAAAATGGAGCCCTGAACCCCAAAAAGGGAATCCAGGATCCTGGGAATTCCCTGAACCCCAAAAAGGGACCCCAATACCCACCCTGGATTCCAAAAATGGAGCCCTGAACCCTAGAAAGGGACCCAGACCACCCTGAACCCCAAAAAGGGACCCCCAACACCCCGCGTGGACCCCAAAAAAGGGATAGAGAGACCCCCCTGGACCCCAAAAAGGGACCCTAAAAGTCCCCCCTGTTTTTGGGGTCCCCCTCCCCATTTTTGGGGTCCCCCCCCTCACCTGCTGAGCTGCAGCTGCTCCAGGGCCCCCCCCGGGCCCCCCATGGGCTCCCAAACCTGGGGGGGAAATCGGGGTCAGCACGGACTGGGATAGACTGGGAAATAAACTGGGATAGGACTGGGAAATAAACTGGGATAGACTGGGATAAACTGGGAAATAAACTGGGATAAACTGGGATAGACTGGGATAGACTGGGATAAACTGGATAGACTGGGAAATAAACTGGGATAGACTGGGATAGACTGGGATAGACTGGGAAATAAACTGGGATATACTGGGATATACTGGGATATACTGAGAAATAAACTGGGATATACTGGGATAGACTGGGATAAACTGGGATAGACTGGGATAAACTGGGATAGACTGGGAAATAAACTGGGATAAACTGGGATAAACTGGGATAGACTGGGAAATAAACTGGGAAATAAACTGGGATATACTGGGATAGACTGGGATAAACTGGGATAGACTGGGATAAACTGGGATAGACTGGGAAATAAACTGGGATAAACTGGATAAACTGGGATAGACTGGGAAATAAACTGGGAAATAAACTGGGATATACTGGGATATACCGGGAAATAAACTGGGAAATAAACTGGGATAGACTGGGAAATAAACTGGGATATACTGGGATAAACTGGGATATACTGGGAGGGACTGGGAAGGATTGGAAGGGAACTGGAAGGGGATTGGGATGGGACTGGGATGGACTGGGATGGACTGGGAGGGACTGGGAGGGGACTGGCATGAACTGCGTTATACTGGGAGTGAACTGGGATGGACTGGGAGGGACTGGAGGGGACTGGGAGGGCACTAGACTGAACTGGGATGGACTGGGATGTTGAACTGGTGTGCACTGGTCACTCACTGGTGTGCACTGGTCACTCACTGGTGTGAACTGGTCACTCACTGGTGTGCACTGGTCACTCACTGGTCTGAACTGGTCACTCACTGGTCTGAACTGGTCACTCACTGGTCTGAACTGGTCACTCACTGGTTTGAACTGGTCACTCACTGGTGTGCACTGGTCACTCACTGGTTTGAACTGGTCACTCACTGGTGTGCACTGGTCACTCACTGGTGTGAACTGGTCACTCACTGGTGTGCACTGGTCACTCACTGGTTTGAACTGGTCACTCACTGGTCTGAACTGGTCACTCACTGGTTTGAACTGGTCACTCACTGGTGTGCACTGGTCACTCACTGGTTTGAACTGGTCACTCACTGGTTTGAACTGGTCACTCACTGGTCTGAACTGGTCACTCACTGGTTTGAACTGGTCACTCACTGGTTTGAACTGGTCACTCACTGGTCTGAACTGGTCACCCACTGGTCTGAACTGGTCACTCACTGGTTTGAACTGGTCACTCACTGGTGTGCACTGGTCACTCACTGGTTTGAACTGGTCACTCACTGGTCTGAACTGGTCACTCACTGGTCTGAACTGGTCACTCACTGGTGTGAACTGGTCACTCACTGGTTTGAACTGGTCACTCACTGGTGTGCACTGGTCACTTACTGGTTTGAACTGGTCACTCACTGGTTTGAACTGGTCACTCACCGGGCCGCCCTCAGGCCGGGGTCCCCAACACCAGCGCTGCCGTGGGGGCTTCAGGGGGGGCTCTGGGGACACACAGGGGACACCTGAGACATTGGGGACACCCAGGGGACACCCCCAGGTGACACCACCCATCCCCCCAGGTGACATTGGGGACACCCCCAGGTGACACCAGGACCACCCACGGGACACTGGGGAGCCCTCAGGTGACACCAGGGGACATCAGGGACACCCCCAAGTGACACTGGGGACAACCCCAGGTGACACCAGGTGACATTGGGGACGCTCCCAGGTGACGTTGGGACCCCTCAGGTGACACCAGGAACCCCCCAGGTGACACAGGTGACACTGAGGACACCCCAGGTGACATTGGACACCCCCAGGTGACGTTGGGGACACCCCCAGGTGACACCAGGACCCTCCCAAGTGACATTGGGACCCCTCAGGTGACACCAGGACCCACCAGGTGACACTGGGGACACCCCCAGGTGACATTGGACACCCCCCGGGTGACATTGGGGACACCCCCAGGTGACATTGGGGACAATGGGGACACCCCCAGGTGACATTGGACACCCCCAGGTGACACTGGGAACACCCTGGGTGACACTGGGGACCCCCCGGGTGACATTGGACACCCCCCGGGTGACATTGGGGACACCCCCAGGTGACACCAGGACCACCCACGTGACATTGGGGAGCCCTCAGGTGACACCAGGGGACATCAGGGACACCCCCAAGTGACACTGGGGACACCCCCAGGTGACACCAGGTGACGTTGGGGACACCCCCAGGTGACACCAGGACCCTCCCAAGTGACATTGGGACCCCTCAGGTGACATCAGGACCCACCAGGTGACACTGGGGACACCCCCAGGTGACATTGGGGACACCCCAAGTGACATTGGGGACGCCCCGGGTGCCGCAGGTGGCCTCACCTTGTCCCCAGGTGAAGGCGCCGCTCACCAGGCGCTGCAGGGCCTTCTGTGGGGGAGGGGAGACACAACAGCCTCAGGGGGGCCCAAACCACCCCAAAATATCCCAAAAAATACCCCAAAGATATCCCCAAAAATACCCCAAAAATATCCCCAAATACCCCAAAGATATCCCCAAATACCCCAAAAATACCCCAAAGATATCCCCAAATACCCCAAAAATACCCCAAAGATATCCCCAAATAACCAAAAAATACCCCAAAACCACAAATCACCCCCAAAAGATCCCAAAATACCAAAAAATACCCCCAAATACCCCCAAAATACCCAAAATATACCCCAAAAAAAACCCCAAAACACCCCAAAAATCCCCCAAAACCACCCCAAGACTGCCCCAAACCACCCCAAAAATCCCCCAAAACCATCCCCAAAGCTGCCCTGAAACAACCCAAAACCCCCAAAATACCCCAAAAACCACCCCAAACAGCACCAAAACAACCCCAAAAATACCCCAAACCCACCCCAAACTGCCCCCAAAATATCCCAAACCCACCCTAGAACAACCCAAACCACCCCAAAACCCCCTCAGGAAGGTCCAATACCCCCTAAAATTACCCCAAACCCCACCTCAAATAGCCCAAAAATACCCCAAAACCCACCCCAAAAATACCCCAAAACCACCCCAAAAATACCCCCAAAACCACCCCAAAACCCCCTCAGGGAGCTCCCATTGCCCCTAAAATGACTCCAGAACACCCCCAAATATACCCCAAACCCACCCCAAAAATACCCCAAACCCACCCCAAAAATACCCCAAAACCACCCCAAAAATACCCCAAAACCACCCCAAAAATACCCCAAAACCACCCCAAACCCACCCCAATACCCTTCAGGGGGTTCCCTGCACCCCAAACCCCCTCAGGGGTGTCCCAGGCCCCCCAATCTCCCTCCCAATCCCCCCCAGTCCCTCCCAGTTCCCCCCAGTTTCTCCCAGTTCCCTCCCAGTCCCCCCCAGTCTCACCAGTGCCCCCCCCAATCTCCCCCAGTCTCACCAGTTTCCCCCCAATCTCCCTCCCAGTCACTCCCAGTCCCTCCCAGTCTCACCAGTCCCCCCCAATCCCCCCCAGTTCCTCCCCAGTCCCTCCCAGTCTCACCAGTGCCCCCCAATCTCCCTCCCAGTCCCCCCCAGTTCCCCCCCCAATCCCTCCCATTCCCCTCCCAGTCCCTCCCAGTCTCACCAGTAGCCCCCCAATCTCCCTCCCAGTTCCCCCCAGTCCCTCCCAATCCCTCCCATTCCCCTCCCAGTCCCCCCCAGTCTCACCAGTAGCCCCCCAATCTCCCTCCCAGTCTCTCCCAGTGCCCCCCAATCTCCCCCCCAGTCCCTCCCAGTCCCACCAGTTCCCCCCAGTCTCACCAGTAGCCCCCCAAACTCCCCCCCAGTCTCCCCCCAGTCCCTCCCAGTCTCACCAGTAGCCCCCCAATCTCCCTCCCAGTGCCCCCCAGTCCCTCCCAGTTTCCACCTAGTCCCTCCCAGTAGCCCCCCAGTCCCCCCCAGTCCCTCCCAGTCCCCCCCAGTTCCCCCCCAATCCCTCCCATTCCCCTCCCAGTAGCCCCCCAGTCCCCCCCAGTCCCTCCCAGTTCCCCCCCAGTCTCACCAGTAGCCCCCCAATCTCCCTCCCAGTCCCCCCCCAGTCCCCCCCAGTCCCTCCCAGTTTCCACCTAGTCCCTCCCAGTGCCCCCCAGTCCCCCCCCCAGTCCCCCCCCAGTCTCACCAGTTCCCCCCAATCCCTCCCAGTCCCTCCCAGTCTCACCAGTAGCCCCCCAATCTCCCCCCCAGTTCCCTCCCATTCCCCTCCCATTCCCCTCCCAGTCCCTCCCAGTCCCTCCCAGTTCCCTCCCAGTGCCCCCCAGTCCCTCCCCAGTGCCCCCAATCCCTCCCAGTCCCTCCCAGTTCCCTCCCAGTCCCTCCCAGTGCCCCCCAGTCCCCCCAGTCCCCCCCAGTCCCTCCCAGTCCCCCCCAGTCTCACCAGTAGCCCCTGGCTGGGCCGCAGGGACCCCTCAGGTTCTGGGGGGGCTCCCCCGGGTCCCCCCCCCCCCTCCTCGCCCGGCCCCGCCGGGTCCTCCCCCCCCCGGGGGGGCTTCTCCTCCTCCTCCATGGACGGCGATGCCCTGGAAAGGGAAAAGGGGTTGGGGGCTGCCAAAAACGGGGTTTGTACCCCAAAATTGGGGATTTGTACCCCAAAATTGGGATTTTCTACCCCAAAATTGGGATTTTGTACCCCAAAATTGGGATTTGTACCCCAAAAATGGGATTTTGTACCCCAAAATTGGGATTTTGTACCTCAAAATTGGGATTTTCTACCCCAAAAATGGGGTTTTGTACACCAAAATTGGGATTTTGTACCTCAAAATTGGGATTTTGTACCTCAAAATTAGGGGTTTGTACCCCAAAATTGGGGGTTTGTACCTCAAAATTGGATTTTGTACCCCAAAATTGGGATTTTGTACCTCAAAATTGGGATTTTGTACCCCAAAATTGGGATTTTTCTACCCCAAAATTGGGATTTTGTACCTCAAAATTGGGAGTTTCTACCCCAGTTTAAATTGGGATTTTGTACCACAAAATTGGGATTTTCTACCCCAATTTAAATTGAGGTTTTCTACCCCAAAATTGGGGCTTTGTACCCCAATTTAAATTGGGATTTTGTACCCCAAAATTGCGATTTTCTACCCCAATTTCTCCCTCTGGTTAAATTCCCAAATTTTTCCCCTTTTTTTTTTCAGCCTAAATTTTCATTTTTCGGTCTCAAAATCTCAATTCTTACCCTAAAATTCTCTTCCTTGTACTAAACCCCACCCCAAATCTCACCTTTGTTCCTCATTTTTACCCCAAAATTCTCAGTTTCTCCCCAAAATCTTCAATTCCTGCCCCAAAATTCTCCTCCCTGTCCTAAACCCCACCCCAAATATCCCCAATCCTGCCCCAAATTCCACCTCAGTTCCCATTTTTACCCCAAAATTTTCAATTTCTCCCCAAAATCCTCAATTCCCAGCCCAAAAATCCCCTCCCTGTCCCCCCCAAATTCTTTTTTTCCCTAAATCCTCAATTTCTCCCTCAAAATCCCACCCCAAATTATCCAATTCCGCCCCAAATCCTCTTTTCCCACCCCAAATCCCTCCCCTCATCCCAAATCTCCTCTTCTGACCCCAAAATCCCTCTGATCCTCCCCCAAATCCCATCCCCGGATCCCAAATGTGCCTTTTTTAGCCCAAACCCTTTCCCTGTACCCAAAATCCTCCGTTTCTCACCCAAATCTCCTCCCCACACCCCAAATCCTCTTTTCCTTCCCCCAAATCCCTCCCAGAGCCCCCAAATCTTCATTTTCTTCTCCCAAATCTCTCCCAGAACCCCCAAATTCCCCATCCCACCCCAAATCCACATTTTCTTCCCCCAAATCCCTTCCAGAACCCCCAAATCCCATCCCCACACCCCAAATTCCCCATCCCAGCCCAAATCCTCCTTTTTTTACCCCAAATCCCCTCCTGCACCGCAAACCCCCTCAAATCCCCAAATCCCACCCCAAATCCCCTCAATATTCCCCAAACCCCCTCAACCTCCCCCAAATCCCCTCAATATTCCCCAAATCCCCCCTTTTCGGCCCCGAATCCCCAAATCCCACCCCAAATCCCCTCAATATTCCCCAAACCCCCTCAGCTCCCTCCTCCCCTCACGCCCCCTCCCCATCTCCCCCCGCCCCCTCCCGCCCCCCGAATCCCCCCCAAACGCCGCCGTTCCCGCCCCAAACCACCTCGAACCCCCTTTTCTCCCTTGTCTCCCCTCAGAACTTCCCCTCAAGACCCCCGTCCCCATTCCGGACCCCCTCAGGACCCCCCAAAACCGCCCCAAATCCCCCCGACCCCCGCCCGGGCCCGGCCGCCATTTTACCGCGGCTCCTCCGCTCCCTCCGCTGGGGGGCGTGGCCTCGCGGTGCATGACGGGTAGCGCCGCCTACCGGGTGGGAGGACCCGCGCCGCGCGCCGTTGCCAGGCGACGACGCCAGCGTGACCACGCCCCCATACTCAACCGCGCCCAATCACAGCGGCCCCTCCCTCCCTTAGACCACGCCCGCGCTTTGGCCCCGCCCATTTTCCGTACGAATTGGGACGGTGCGCTCGCGCATGGGGGCGGGGTTTGAATATATTAAAGGGAGGTCACGCCCCCTGGAAGCGGGGGTGGATTTGGGGGCTTCGGGAGGGAATTTCGGGGGGTCCTGAGAGCGGTTTGGGAGATCCCGAGGGGATTTTTTTCTACCCCCAGAAATTCTGGGGGGTCCCGAGTGCGGTTTGGAGGCTCCCGAGAGGATTTTGCGGTGTCCCGAGGGGATACTGGGGATTCCAGGTGCATTTTGGGGGGTCCCAAGGAGATTTTGGGAGGTGCTGAGAGCGGTTTAGGAGGTCCCCAGGGGATTTTGGGGGGTCCCAAATGTGGTTTGGGAGGTCCCGATGGGATTTTGGGGATCCTTGGTGCGTTTTGGGGGGGTCCCAAGGGGATTTTGGGTGTCCCCGGTGAATTTGGGGTGTCCCGAGGGGATTTTGAGTGTCCTTGGTGCATTTTGGGGATCCCGAGGGGATTTTGGGGGTCCCCTGTGCGTTTTGGTGAGGGTTTTGTGGGTTTGAGACCCCCTCCTCAAGCCATCTGACCCCCCCAAAATCTGACCCCTTCCATTCCTAAAACCCCCCCCAACACTGTCCCTCCCTGCGAAATCCCATTCACCCCCGGTCCTGCCCCAATTTCCCCCCAAATTCCCCCCTTTCCCCCAAAAAAAAAACCTCACAGAGCCTTGGGAACAATTAAAAGGTCTCAACAACACCCACAACGTGCCATAAAATACGGTAGGAAAGGGGGGCACCCCCCAGTTCTCACCCTAAAACCCCAATTTTCCTCTGAGGGATGTCCCAGCCTCACCCTTCCCCACCCCAAAATTCCCTTTTCTGCCCCACTCCCCCTCTTTTTCCCCCCTCAATCCAAATTTTCCACCTCCAGGAGCCCCTTTTGAACCCCCAATCCTGCTCCGAGCCCCCACATTCCCTCCCTGCACCCCAAATTTATCCTCACACCAAAAATCCCCCATTCCCACCCCAAATCCCTCCCAGTACCCACACGGCCAAATCCCCAAATCCCTCTCAATCCCATCCACGGAATCCCCCCAAATCCTGCTGTTTCTGCCCCAAATCCCCCCAAATCCTGCTGTTTCTGCCCCAAATCCCCCCAAATCCTGATGTTTGTGCCCCAAATCCCCCCAAATCCTGCTGTTTCTGCCCCAAATCCTGAATCCCCCCAAATCCTGCTGTTTCTGCCCCAAATCACCCCATACCCCATTTTTTCCTTCTCCCCCTCACAATCTTCCCCTCAGAACCCTTTTCAACCCCTCAAACCCCCTCAAAATCCCCCAAAACCACCCCGATCCCCCCTGAACCCCACCCAGGCCCTGCTGCCATCTTCCTGACCACACAAAAATAAAATTTGCAAGAGAAAAACTTACAATTTTCCATCTTGTGCTGTAATCTTTTTTCCTCCCATGGGTTCTCGGTCCTTTCTGTGGGAGCAAAGGTGGAGGGAATCTTCCATGGCTTTGGATTCTCCTGGTCAGGCTCAGATTTTTCTCCTCACTGCTCCAACTCCACAATCTTGGATGTCTTGTTGCAAAAAGGAATTTATTTTGAGCAGGACCCTGATCATGGGACTCTTGGGTTCCTGTCGTTTGTCTTGCAATTTTCCCTTTTTTTCCTCACGTTTCCTGATCTTTTTCCCCTCACGGTTCCCTCCATTTTCTCCCCCTCACGTTTCCTGACATTTTTTCCTCTCACTTTTTCCACCCTTTTCCCCCTCACATTTCTCATTTTTTACCTCACGTTTCCCGCTCTTTTCTCCCCTCATGTTTCCCGCTCTTTCCTCCCCTCACATTCCCCACCATTTTTTCCTCTTTTTCCACCCTTTTTGGCCTCATGTTTCCCATTTTTTACCTCACATTTTCCACTTTTTTCCCCCCTCATGTTTCCCACCCTTTCGTCCACTCAAATTTCCCGACATCTTTTCCTTTCACTTTTCCCACCCTTTTATTTCTCATATTTCTCATTTTTCCCCTCACATTTCCTGCCCTTTTCTCCCCTCACATTTCCCGCCCTTTTCTCCCCTCATGTTTCCTGACATTTTTTCCTCTCACTTTTCCTTTAATTTTCCCCCTTACATTTCCCATTTTTACTCATGTTTCCCGCCCTTTCCTCCCCTTACATTTCCCACCATTTTTTCCACTCACTTTTCTCCCCCTTTTTCCCTCTTGTTTCCCATTTTTAATCTCACATTTCCCACCCTCTTCCCCCTCATGTTTCCACCCTTTTCCCCTCACATCTGCCAACATTTTTTCCCCTCACTTTTTCCACCCTTTTCCCCTCACATTTCTCATTTTTACCTCATGTTTTCTTGCCTTTTCTCCCCTCAATTTTCCCACCCTTTCCCCACTCACATTTCTCATTTTTTACCTCATATTTTCTGCCTTTTTTCCCCCTCATGTTTCACACCCTTCTCCCCTCACATTTCCCACCATTTTTCCCCCTCACATTTCCCACCCTTTTCTCCCCTCACGTTTCCCAACATTTTTTCCTCTCATATTTCCCACCATTTTTTCCTCTCACTTTTCCCACCCTTTTATGCCTCACATTTCTCATTTTTTACCTCACATTTCCCACTCTTTTCTCCCCTCATGTTTCCTGGCATTTTTTCCTTTCACTTTTTCTGTAATTCTCCCCCTTACATTTTCCATTTTTACTCATGTTTCCCTCCCTTTCCTCCCCTCACGTTTCCCACCATTTTTTCCCTTCATTTTTTCCACCCTTTTCCCCTCACATTTTCTGCCCTTTTTCCTCTCACACTTCCTGCCTTCCCCCCTCACATTTTCTGTCTTTTTTCCTCGTGTTTTTCTTCCTTTTACTCTCCTGTTTCCTGCCCTTTTCCCCTCACATTTACCACTTTTTCCCCCCTCATGTTTCCTGCCCTTTTCTCTTGCCCTTTTCCCCTCATGTTTCCGTTTCCCCCCTCACCTTTCCCGCCCTTTTTCTCCCCTCACGTTTCCCTCCCTTTTCTCCCTTCATGTTTCCTGCCTGTTCCCCCTCACATTTCTCACTATTTTCCCCCTCTCATTTCTCACTTTCCCCCTCACATTTTCTGCCCTTTTTCTTCTCATACTTCTTGCCCTTTCCCCTCACATTTACCACCCTTTCCCCCCCTCATATTTCATGCCCTTTTCTCTTGTCCTTTTCCCCTCGAGTTTCCCTTTCTCCCCTCATGTTTCTCGCCCTTTTCCCCTCACATTTCCTTTTTTTCCTCCTGTTTTCCTCCCTTTTCCCCTCATGTTCCCTGCCCTTTTCTCCCCTCACATTTCCCAGCCTTTTTCCCCTCAGATTTTCTGCCATTTTTCTCTTCACGTTTCCCGCCCTTTTCTCCCCTCACATTTCCTGCTCTTTTCCCCCTCACATTTCCCACCCTTTCTCCCCTCACGTTTCCCACCCTTTACCCCTCACATTTTCTGCCATTTTTCCTCTCACACTTCCTTCCTTTTTTCCTCTCTTTTCCCACCCTTTTTCCCTTCGGACTTCCCACTTTCCACCTCACATTTTTTCTATTTTCTCCTCTTTTCCCCATCCCTCCCCTTTCCCCCTCACATTTCTTACCCTTTTCCCCCTCATGTTCCCCATCATTTTTCCCCCCATATTTCCCACACTTTTCCCTCCCTTTTTCCCCCTCACAGACTCTCAGCAGCTCATTAAGAAGCAGAAATGTCCCTTTAATGACAACACGTCTTCACCTCCCAATTTAAGGCCAATTTAATTTATCGTCTCGTCCTAAATCCTAAATAATTTAGGATCCAAATTTTTATTACTCTAATTATATTACTATGTTTATAAACATTTTATTACTATTAGACTTTTAAAATTTTAAAAACAAGTGATTGGCGTTTTTCATATCTCTGGTGCGAGCACCTCATCCCTTTCTTTAAAAAAATTATCCCACATACATAGTTTCTATTTTAACATTGTGTTATAACCTAAAACTATATTTGAAAAAATATATACAGCAAAATCTGGGGGAGGTTCTGACCGAGTGTTGGCTCGAGATTTGGGGTGAGGGGGTCCCCAAAATCGGTGAAAATCCTGGAGGAGTCTTGGCTTATCAGGGCTTTTTCCTCTCACATTTCCCACCATTTTTTCCTCTCACTTTTCCCACCCCAAATCCCTCCCCTCATCCCAAATCTCCTCTTCTGACCCCAAAATCCCTCTGTTCCTCCCCCAGATCCCATCGCATTATCACCACACATATGAGGGTTGTTGGGAGCATGGGCACCTGTCCCTGTCCGTCTGTCCTTTCTCACTCCCTCCTTGTGGTTCAATAAATCTTTGGAATTTTAAAAATGGAGCTGTCACTTCTCAAACTCCCGAGCCGGGGACATCCCGGGGTTGGTGACTTCAGGGATTCTCCAGATCCGGGCGAGTTTTGGGTCCATTCGCTCGCAGTTCTGACACAAATTTGGTGCAGTGAGAACCTGCAGGACCTTCAGGGGAACCTTCAGGACAGGGGTTTTTTGGTTTTTGGGGTTCTTTGGTTTTTGGGGTTTTTTGGTTTTTGGGGTTTTTCTGCAGGCTCGGGTTTGGGGGGGGGGAGGGGGTTTGGGGGGTGCTGGGTTTGGGGTGGGTTTGTCTCCTGGGGGAGGGGAAAAAAAGGGGGAGGGGTTAGAGGGGGTGTGGCCAGGTGTGGCCAGGTGTGGCCAGGTGCCCCCAGGTGTGTACCCAAGTACCCACAGGTGTCCCCAGGTGCCCTCAGGTGTGTGCCCAGGTGCCCCCAGGTGTCCCCAAGTACCCTCAGGTGTGCCCAGGTGTGCCCACAAGTGTGCCCAGCTGTCCCCAGGTGTGTGCCCAGGTGTGTTTTGGTGTGCCCAGGTGTGTCCTCAAGTGTGCCCAGGTGAACCCCAAGTGTCTCAGGTGTCCCCAAATGCTCCCAGATGTCCCTTGGGTGTGCCCAGGTGTCCCCAGGTACCCACAGGTGTTCCCCCAGGAGCCCCCAAGTACTCCCAGGTGTGCCCAGGTGTGCCCCCAGGTGTGCCCAGGTGCCCCCAGGTGTGTGCCCAGGTGTCCCCAAGTGTGCCCACGGGTGTCCCCAAGCACCTCTAATAACCCATAGAGACCCCTAGAGCCCCATAGACCCTTCTAGAACCCCATAGACACCTGTAGACACCTCTGGAACCCCATAGGTGCATATGGAACCCTGGAGACACCTAAAAAACCTTGTAGGACCCTCAAGAACCCCACAGGCACCTCTAGAAACCCCATAGGCACCTCTGGAACCCCTCACAGACCTGAGGAACCTTCAGCAGAACCTCGGGGGCACCAGGAGAACCTCAGAGGAACCACCAGGACCTTCTGGACACCCCTGGACCCTCACGGACACCCCGGGGTTGGGGTCTCCCACCAACTTCCACTTTGGGTCCCTGCCAGACCTCCCTCACTCCCTTTTTGCTTTGCTCAATAAAATTAGAAATTCTTGCACTTGGTGCAGTGAGTAAAAAATCTGGGATTTGGGATCGGGGGATGCCTGGGATTTGGGGAGAATTTGGGGTCTGGGATTTGGGGGATGTTTGAGCACGGGGGTGACTTGGAACTGGGGGGGATCTGGGAATGGGGAGCCTGGGATTGCACCGGGGACAGGGGAGGGAAATGGGGAGGAGAAGATCTCACATTTCCCTCCCTTTTCCCCCTCACATTTCCCTCCCTTTTCCCCCTCACATTTCCCTCCCTTTTCCCCCTCATGTTTCCCATTTCCCCCTCACATTTCTCCCCCATTTTCTCCCTCACGTTTCCCTCCCTTTTCCCCCTCACATTTCCCATTTCCCCCTCACATTTTCCCCCCATTTTCTCCCTCACGTTTCCCTCCCTTTTCTTCCCTCACACTTCCTGCCTTTCCCCTCACATTTCCTGGCTTTTTTCCTCGTTTTTTTTCTCCCTTTTCTCCCCTCACATTTCCTGCCCTTTCCCCCCCTCACATTTCCTGCCCTTTTGTCCCCTCACATTTCCTGCCCTTTTCTCCCCTCATGTTTCCCGCCCTTTTCCCCTGACATTTCGCACTTTCCCCTTTACATTTTCTGCCCTTTTTCCTCTCACACTTCCTGCCTTTCCCCCTTACATTTCTTGGCTTTTTCCCTCCTGTTTTCCTCCTTTTTCCCCTCGCATTTCCATTTTCCCCTCATGTTTTCCTCCCTTTTCTCCCTCACGTTTCCCTCCCTTTCCCCCCTCACATTTCTCACTTTCCCCCTCACATTTTCTGCCTTTTTTCCCCTCATGTTTCCCACCCTTTTCTCCCCTCACTTTTCCTGCCCTTTCCTCTTCTCACACTTCACACCATTTTTTCTCTCACTTTTTCCACCCTTTTTTCCCTCACATTTCTTCTTTTTTACCTCACATTTTCCACCTTTTTTCCCCTCAGGTTTCCCATTTTTAACCTCACATTTTCTGCATTTTGCTCCTCATGTTTTCCTGCCCTTTTCAACCCTCACTTTTCCTGCCCTTTTCTCCCCTCACGCTTCTGAACACTTTTCCCTCTCACTTTTCCACCATTTATTCCACAACATTTCCCATTTTCTTTACCTCACATTTTCTGCCTTTTTTCCCCTCACTGTTTTCTCCCCTCACATTTCCCACTTTTTTCTCCTCTCACCTTTCCCACCACTTTTTCTTCTCACTTTTCCCACCATTTTTTCCCCTCCCATTTCCCTCTTTTTCCCTCACATTTTCTGCTTTTTTCCCCCTCACATTTCCCACGTTTCCCACCATTTTTACCTCTCACTTTTCCCACCCTATTTCCCCCCACATTTCCCATTTTTTACCTCACATTTTCCACCTTTTTTCCCCCTCATGTTTCATGGCCTTCTACCCTCACAATTCCCCCACTTTTCCCCCCTCACATTTCCCCCCGTTTTCCCCCTCACGTTTCCTGCTCTTTTCTCCCCTCACCTTTCCCACCCTTTCTCCCCTCACATTTCCCATTTTTTACCTCACATTTTCCACCTTTTCTCCCCTCACATTTCCCCCCCTTTTCCCCCTCACGTTTCCTGCTCTTTTCTCCCCTCACATTTCCCACCCTTTTCCCCCTCACGTTTCCTGCTCTTTTCTCCCCTCACCTCTCTCACCCTTTCTCCCCTCACATTTCCCAACATTTTTTTCCCCCCTCCCCTTTCCCACCTTTTTGCTCCTGCCTTTTTCTCCCCTCATATTCCCCCCCAAAATTGGCATTTCCTCCTGATTCTTCCACTCCTCCTGGCTGTCTCCATGTCCATCCCCCTCACTGCCCTCACAGCCCTTGGTCTTTTTTTGCCATCCTCGACCTTTGACAGCTCGGGACTCTTCCTCCATTTCATTGCTGCTTTCAATAACTTATTCTCTAGAAATAAAATGATTCTCTACGTAATATAAAAGAAATTATTCCCTATGTAATGAACGATATAGGAGGGATCCGCACATGGAGCGTTCGGTGGGGAGCACCGGGGTGTCACAATGGACCCTCTGTGACACCTCCCCTGCCACCAGGACTTGTTGGCATGAGAGCAGCCCCCGGCCCTCAGTGTCCGTCAGGACAGCGACCAGACAGGACGGGAGCGCGCAGCTGGCGCCAAACCCGCGAGCACAGCTCACGACTTGCCCTGAATCCGTCAGATTTTCACCTGACCCCATCTATCCCCCCTTCCTTAGAGTCATCCATTCTCCTGTAGAATGGAGGAGACATCTCCAAGTCGGCCCAGGGTGGGCTGGGAGAAGGCGGAGGCTCCTAAAAAGAGGAGATCTGCAAAGGAGCCCATCGAGATGACCATGGTGGAGCATCTCAGTGAGTGAGGGGCCCTGAGGGACTGGGCAGGGCTGGGCCCCAGCAGCAAAGGGGACCCATTTTCTGCTCCTTCCCCTCTCCCATCACAGCCCTCCCTGCAACTCTCCCTTCTCTCCCTCTCTGTCAGATAACAGCTGGATCCCTGTTTATGCACGACATTCTGTGGAGTTCATCCACGCTTTTGCCACCGACCCCAGCAAGGTACCGGGGCTGGAGGGTGGCTGTGCCTGCTGCTGGCTCTGCTCTCTCAGGGCTCTGAGTGTCCCCTCTTGACGCCGTCCCGTTGCCACTGTCCCCCCAGTTCCAGGACGAGGAGCAGAAGGAGGAGTTCCTGCACAGCATCTCCAGCCTGTGCAGGGACGCCATGCTCCACGATTTCTGCGAGGACCTGATTGAATTCTGCAGCAAATACAAGCTGGTGGAGATGATCCAGGTGAGGGGGCAGGGACCCTCATTATCCTGCGAGGGGCAGGACGTGGCTCTGGTGGCAGCTGCCATGTTCTAGCCCAGCTGTGCCCTGCAGACGCTGCTGAATTTGGAGCCCAGGGATGAGATTTGCAATCGGCTGCCGCGCCTCGCCATGCTCGCCTTTGCCGGACTGAGGTACCGACCCAAGGGCCCTCAGACCCTGCCCAGCCCTCCTTTATTCCCTCTCGCTTTTCCCACTCTTTCTTCCCTCCCAATTCCATTTTTCAATGGGAATTGAGAAATGCAGCACCCTTCAGCGAGACCTTGAGGTGCTGCTCCCATCACCAGTGTCCAACTGGGCCCCTCCTCTCTCGGCAGCACCATCGGGGCAGCGCTGGACACCAAAAAGATTTTAAGGCTCTGCTTCAACAGCGTCTTTTTCCTTCGCCCGTGCTCGGCAATGCCAGAGGAGGAAGAGGCCCTCTGTACTCGGGTGAGTGCTGGGAGAACTTGAGGAGCCCCCCGTCCTTCTGGGCTGCTCCTGGACTCAAGATCCACTCTGAGCTTCACTTTCCAACCCTCGTTCCTTCGTCCCTTGCTGGGCTCCAGCGCCGCTGGCTGCTCTGCCCCCAGCACGCGCCCTGATCCTGCATCCCTCCCCTCCCACTGCGAGTCCAGATCAGTGTCCTGGGGTGGCAGGGACAGCAGCATCACGGCCACCCGCTCTCTGCCACCCTTGCAGGCCCTGCTCTCCATGGACACCATGCTGGAGATGATGGTGCTCAACTCCCCCGGCACCAAAAGCTACGAGATGCTGCAGAACATCTTGGAGGTCTGGACTGTGGGGAAGGTGGAAGGAGCAGCTCCGGGTGTTCCTCACTCTGGAGGGGAAGGAGCTCGGGGTTGTGTCCAGTCTTGTCCTGGAGGAGCCTCCCTGAGGATTTGCTCGAGGGCAGAGGGAGCCTGGAGGGAGGCTGCAGGTGTCCCTCAGGAGAGCGGCCGTGTTGCTGCTGTTTGTGTCCTGGTTTGGAAAGACAGGGGTCTGCTAAGCTTCTCCTGAAATGGAGATTGTAAACTTTCTTTACTTTTCTGAATTGCTATAAATTTTAAATGAAGGGGCTCTCAGGCAAAAAAAAAAAAAAAAAAAAAAAAAAAAAAAAAAAAAAAAAAAAAAAGAGAGCAGGAATAATAGTTCTTTAAAAAAAAAAGGATAAAATAAACAATGCAGTACACTAGAACAACGCTGACAGAGTCAGAACCCAACCTGACACCTTGTGCTGGTAGCAGTCCAATTGGAATTGTGGCTGCAGTCCTCCTGAAGTGTCAGGTGTGGTTTTGTTGGAGCAGGGGGTGCTGTAGAAAAGGATTTATTCTTCTTCTGGTGGTCTAGTGGAAGAAGAAGCAGCTGCTGTTTTTTCTGGGCAATCCAGTGGAGAAAGCTGTGCTGATGTTTTAGAACTTCTGGGTTATAAATGCTCGGCTCCTCCCTCTGGGCGGGGCATCTCCCAATGGGACGCTGTAGCTCTTATCAGTCATGCACTGACATTTAATCGCTTGTTATCTGCAAAAGTTCTTTCTTGAGGGAGAAATAATTTTTTCTTTTTCTTCTCTGTCGGCAGGTTCTGCTGGATTACCTGTTCTCTGACCTGGCAGCAGTGCAGGAGAGGGCCATGGACAGGATTAAGCTGGTGAGCCATTTGCTGGTTGTCATTGCCACCAAGGAGGTAAGGACTGCTCACCCTCCATCCCTGTGTCCTGGTACAGCCACAGCCCCCAAATGCCTTCAGACCTCACCTCAACCCTTCTGCTCTTGCCCTGCTTGCCCCAGGATGATGAAGATGAGGACGATGATGCTCCCAGAGGACAGGATGATGAAGATGAGGACGAAGATGCTCCCAGAGGACAGGATGATGAAGATGAGGACGATGATGCTCCCAGAGGACAGATCGAGATGCCAGCCCTGGGGAAGCTGCTGAGCCATCTGTTTTTCAAGTTGTTCAAGCCACAGGAAAGCATCTCAACGGTGGTGGAAATTCTCTGCACCCTCATGACGTTCCTCTCTGAGCAGAAATGTAAGAGAAGCCGTGGTGGGCTGCATTCCCCACATACACCTCTTTATCTCCTTGGCCTTGTGATGGGCCCTTGTTCATGGTGTGGGTGCCACCATCACCTCTCTTTAGGTGACATGGCAGAGAGTTGTGTCCAGCCCCCAGAACACTGGGAATCTGAGATCACCTCCTGGGTGAACGCGTCCAGAGCCTGCAAAGTTCAGGTATGGAGCCATCCCACCTTGCTGGGGCTCTCCCCTGGGGCATCAGCAGGGGGATTTGTGTGTGCAATGGGGCACAGAACCAGCGGGGAGGTCCCCGGTGAAATGAGAATTGTGAGAAATTGTGGGCGGGAAATGGGAGGAGGAAAGGGTGGGAAATGTGAGGGCACAAAATGGTGGGGAAGGTGAGGGGAGAAAATGGCGGGAAATGTGAGGGGAGAAAATGGTGGGGAATGTGAGGGGAGAAAATGGTGGGGAATGTGAGGGGAGAAAATGGTGGGGAATGTGAGGGGAGAAAATGGCGGGAAAGGTGAGGGGAGAAAATGGCGGGAAATGTGAGGGGAGAAAATGGTGGGGAGTGTGAGGGGAGAAAATGGCGGGAAACATGAAGGAGGAAAAGGGTGGGAAACGTGAAGGGGGAAAAGAGGGGGAAATGTGAGGGGAAAAAGGGTGGGAAACGTGAGGGGAGAAAAGAGGGGGAAATGTGAGGGGGAAAAGGGAGGGAAAAGTTAAGGGAGAAAAGGATGGGAAACATGATGGGGGAAAAGGGCACTGGCTGGCACTGACCTCTGCTCCCTTCCTTCCTGCCCCAGGCCTTTGGGAGATACCTCGCGCCAGATGAGAGGACAGGAGTCGTCCTTGAGGCCATCGAGATCTTGGGACGCTCCAACCTCATGAACAAGGATGGGCCGGGGGAGTTTCTGGAGGAGGCCATGAATTGCCCTGAGATGTGGCTGACGGATGTAAGTGACCTGTGCTGGGATTGCTTTGCCCTTGAGCCCTGTCAGGTTCCTCCCTCCCTCCCTCCCTCTCAAAGGGACGCTCCTGAAGCCACCTGGAGGCAGCTTAGCCAGATCTGCCTCACCTGCTCTTGCTCTTGGTGCTGTCTTCGCTTTTCCCTGGCATTTTGTCCAGGGTGCTGATTCCAAACCTCCGTTCAGATCTGGAATTAACACCTTTTTGCCATCTGTGCCTGGTGTGGTGACTTATTTGATGTCAGATTTTCCTTCTTTGGCAGTGCTTTGAGATGAGTTAACTGCATTATTTAAATCCTGACAAAGGGATGGGCAGGGCAGCCCAAGATACAGCAACACCACCCTGACCTGTGTTCCCTGCAGGTGCCAAAGGTTGTGAGACACATCTTTCAGTATTGTAACAAGAAAAACACAGCAACCGCTGACAGCTTTCACTCCCTCATTGTCTTCCTGGTGAATAACTGGCCTGACAAGGTCATCACGACAGCTCTGGAGGCCCCACCGGATTTCAGGTACTGGCCCTGTCCACCTGGAGAGCTTTTTCCCTGTGGGGAGATTGGGGCTGCCAGACCCAAGGGCACCCAAGGCCAGGCAGGGCGGTGGTAGCCGAGGCCGCCGTGTTGACGGCGCTCTGCCTTGCAGTGACAAAGTCGGTCTGTGGACGGCCATGTTCTCTGCGCGCCAGACTCTGGAGAAGGTTCTGAAGGAGCTGCAGGTCCAAGTCCACATCTGGCACGGCAACATCTTCACGGCGGAGCAGAAGTCATGCCTGGCTTTCTTATACGTGAGTCCGCAGGGAAAAGCCCCCGTGCCCTCGCCCTCAGCCGTGCCAGGGGAGCCCTGCCAGCTCTCTGCTGCTTGTTTCCCAGGTGCTGGCCAACGATAACATGCTGGCGGACGGAATAAGGCCACTCTACAAGAACTTGAGCCTTCTGAGTTCACCAAAGATGGAAATGGTCCCTCTGGTGCTCAGGGCTCTGGAGACGCTGTCGGAGAGCGCCGAGACGGTGAGCAGGCATCTGTCAGGGGCAGAATGTGGCACCTGGACTCTGAGGTCTCAGAGAAGATGGTGGCTTGGTTGGGCTGGGAGTCAGATGCTGGGGTGACTGCTCTGAACGCCCTGCCTGCCATGGTGTGGCCTGGTGGCTGTTTTGGGAGCTGAGCAGGCCCAGAAATTCTCACAGAATGGAAACCGTCTTGTACGCAGGCAAAAACAATGAAAAACCTCCTGCCCGAGATGCTGAAATTCCTGGGACATTGGTCTTGGGAAATTTCAGCGATGGCCCTGGGCACCATCCACAACATTCTGGGGCAGCTGAAGAAGAAAGAGGCCAGCAGCATGGCTTTGAAGGCCGTGCACAGGCTCTGCAGCCTCTTTGATGCGGTAAGGCTGAGCCTGAGCCTGCAGAGGGGCCCTGGGAGCAGCACTGGGAGCAGGTCCTGCTCCCCTGGGCTCTCTTGGGATGGATTCTGGGCTTTGCAGCCCAGCTGGGCTTCTGTCCACTCTGGGTTGGGAGCCTGGAGCATGGACTTTGGTCTCAAAATGGTGGGGAAGGGGAGGGGAGAAAGGGTGGGAAATGTGAGGGGAAAAAGGCGGGAATGTGAGGGGAGAAAAGGGAGGGAAACGTGAGGGGGAAAAGGGGCAGGAATGGTGAGGGGAAAAAGGGAAATGTGGGGAAAGGGAGGGAAACATGAGGGGAGAAAAGGGAGGGAAACGTGAGGGGAGAAAAGGGAGGGAAACATGAGGGGAGAAAAGGGAGGGAAACGTGAGGGGAGAAAAGGGAGGGAAACATGAGGGGGAAAAGGGGCAGGAATGGTGAGGGGAGAAAAGGGTGGGAAAGGTAAAGGGAAAAGGGAAATGTGGGAAAAGGGAAGGAAACGTGAGGGGAGAAAAGGGCAGGAAATGTGAGGGGAGATAAAGGGAGAGAAGTGTGAGGGGAAAAGGGAGGGAAATGTGAGGGGGAAAAGTGGGGGAAATGTGAGGGGAGAAAAGTGGGGGAAATGTGAGGGGAAAAGGGCAGAAAATGTGAGAGGAGAAAAGAGCGAGGGAAACAGGAGGGACAAAAGGGCAGGAAAGGTGAGGGGAAAAGGGAAACATGAGGGGGAAAAGAGTGGGAAAAGTGAGGGGGGGGGAGAGAAAGGAAGGAAATTTAAGGGGAGAAAAGGGCAGGAAACCTCATCTCAGCCCCTCCTGGCCGCGGGCAGGAAACCGCTGTGTGCAAAGCTGACCTCTCCTCCTCCCTAACCAGGAGGAAGAGTGTCTGCGGGAGCGCTCCATCTCCCTCTTCAGAGAGCTGCTGGGCAAAACCACATGGAGGGACAAGAAAGCCATGAGGAGAAAGTCATGGAAGCCCCTGGTCCAGCTTGTTCTTCACATGAGTGACCAGGCCCCCAGCGTGGCCAAGGTACCGATGTCTGAGCAGTGGCCCAGAGATGGTCACTGACGCCCCTCAGGGGTCCCGGCCATTGGGGCCTGGGCTCTTTCCACAGGCCCTGGTGCCACCTCACAGCTTTTGTCCCCCAGGCCTCCAAGGCAGCCCTTGTGGCTGTAGCAGAGCTCCTCAAGTGGAAAGAGCTGAAGGAGCTGGCACAGAAAGAGCAGCTATGGAAGATGGGCGAGTGCTTGGTGAGGATGAGCCCCAGGCTGGGAGAAGGATGGGAGGGATGTGAGCTCTGCACGTGGGCCCAAAGCCTGGAGCTGCACCCTCGCCCCTGGCTCAAGAACAGGAGCCTCCTCCATGTCCTCCATGTCCTCCATGTCCCCTCCATGGCCCTGGGATGAGGGAGGCCTCTGAGCCATGGGGCTGCTCTGACAAATGCCCACACCTCTGTCCTCTCTCCAGCTGGCCAAGGAGAGCAGCAGGGCTGAACAATTTGTGCGGGACAGCCAGCGCTACCTGCTGAGCCCTCAGGCCCCTCTGCGAGAGGCGGCCCTCAGGTTCTATGGTGAGTCCCAGTCCCCAGGGTCCCTCTTGGGCCCTCCCTGCCATCACAGGTGGCTTTGGTGGCCACCTTGGCTGGTTCCAGCCCCGGGCTGCTGAGGGGAGGGCAGGGCAGCCATGTTGATGAGGAGCAGGGGCTGATGGAGCTCTGTGCCCAGGGCTTGCTGCGCGGCACCTGACAGAGCGGAACAAGGAGACCATGACTGCCGTCCTCTCCAGTGAGTGGGGAGTCTTGGGGGATTATGATGAGGGGAATAAAGGGAAATGTGAGGGGAGAAAAGGGCGGGAAATGTGAGGGGAGAAAAGGGAGGGAAACGTGAGGGGAGAAAAGGGAGGGAAACGTGAGGGGAGAAAAGGGAGGGAAAGGTGAGAGGAGAAAAGGGTAGGAAAGGTGAGGGGAGAAAAGGGTAGGAAAGGTGAGAGGAGAAAAGGGTAGGAAAGGTGAGGGCAGAAATGGGGGGGAAATGTGAGGGGAGAAAAGGGAGGGAAACGTGAGGGGAGAAAAGGGTAGGAAAGGTGAGAGGAGAAAAGGGCTGGAAGGGTGAGGGGAGAAAAGGGTAGGAAAGGTGAGGGGAGAAAAGGGAGGGAAACGTGAGGGGAAAAAAAGGGAGGGAAACGCTTCCAACAAGGCCTCATCCGGGCTCCATTTTTGTTGTAGAACTTGGCAGAATGGAAGCACAAGACGAGGATCCCTCCATCCGTGCCCTGGCAGCTCAGACCAGCCTGATCCTCAGGGCCCTGAGTGATCAGCAAGAATCAACCCTGCGCCGGCTGTGCTGCTGGTGCCACTGAGCAGAGAGGGACCTTCACATCTTGGGCTTGCCAGGGACACCAACTCCAACACCTGCTGAATCATTGTTGTCATCATCATCATCATCATCGTCATCGTCATCATCATCATCATGCAAAGGATGCCCTGGCTTTTGAAGGCCCTCTCAAAGCACAGCCATGACTGATAGGGATCCATTCCCACAGCCCCTGAGGTGGTCTGGAATCACCCCTGGAGCTCCTGCCCACCCTCAGCCCTTCTGCTCTTCCTCCTGCCTCGCCCAGGCTGGTCAAAATGAGGACAGAGATCCAGATCCTGGTCCTGGGGAAGCTCCTGGGACATCTTTTCAAGGCACTCAAGACACAAAAAGCTGATTGATGGCTCTGGATGGCCTCAGCAGCCCCTCCAAGTCCATCTGTTGGCAGGAAGGTAAGAGGAGCTGTGGTGGCCACATGGCCCCAATGCATCTGCTGGTCCTTTTGGGCTCGTGTGGGCTCTGCTTCTGTCACAGAACCTGAAATATTCTGAAATATCTGAAATTTTGCAGGCCACAGAGAAGGATCCTCAGTGCCCGGACCTGGCTCTCTGAAATCCTCGGGGAGGAGTCGGTGTGGTTGGATCCAAGCCCAGCCACAGACCGCTCTGAAGCCCCTATAGTTCTTTAAAATTAATTACTTTATAGATATAATTTAATAAGTAAACAAGGTAGATAAATTATATATATATATGTTACTAACGTGTATATATTAGTAACATATATATATTATTAATATATATTAGGTATTTTAGGAAAATATACACATTAGGAATATATGTTATGAATATATTAAATAAATATTGTTAATGTCTATTATATATATTAGTTTGATATCTAGTATCTTTTTAAATGAAACAACGAGCTTACTTAAATTGACTACAGAGTTGATAAGGACTGCACCATAGAGGGAGCTCTACCTATGGATAAAGTTCACCATTTTTGAAAGAATTTGGAAGCAATTACGCTAAGGCTTGCAGAGGAACTTGGTGGGGTCAAAGTGAGAATTGTGGGTGGGAAAAGTGAGGAGGAAAAGGTGGGAAATGAGAGGGGAGAAAAGGGTGGGAAATGTGAGGGGGAAAGGGGGGGAAACATGAGGGGAGAAAAGGGTGGAAAACATGAGGGGAGAAAAGGGGGGAAATGTGAGGGGAGAAAATGGTGGGGAATGTGAGGGGAGAAAAGGGCGGGAAATGTGAGGGGAGAAAAGGGCGGGAAATGTGAGGGGAGAAAATGGTGGGGAATGTGAGGGGAGAAAAGGCAGCAAACGGAAGGCAAAAAGGACAATAAACTTGAGCAAAAAGGACAGGAAATGAGAGGATGACAAGGTATGAAACAGAAGGGGAGAAATGGTGGGAAATGTGAGGGGAGAAAAGGGAAGGAAACGTGAGGGGAAAAAGAGCGGGAAACGTGAGGGGAGAAAAGGGGGGGAAACATGAGGGGAAAGAAAGGTGGGAAATGGGAGGGAAAAAGGAGAATAAAGTGGAGTGAAAAGGAGGGAAAGGAAAGGAAGGAAAGGTTTGAAACAGAAGGGGAGAAATGGTGGGAAAACGTGAGGGGAGAAAGGGGAAGGAAATGTGAGGGGAAAAAGAGCAGGAAACGTGAGGGGAGAAAAGGGAGGAAACGTGAGGGAAGAAATGGTGGGAAACGTGAGGGGAGAAAAGGCAGGAAATTGAAGGTAAAAAGGACAATAAATTTGAGTGAAAATTATGGGAAATGAGAGGACAAAAAGGGATGAAACAGAAGGGGAGAAATGGAGGGAAATGTGAGGGGAGAAAAGGGAAGGAAACATGAGGGGGAAAAAGACAGGAAAGAGGAGGAAAAATGGGTGTAAAAGAGAAAGGGAAAAAATGCAGACACCATGAGGCCAAAAATGATGGGAAATGTGAAGGGACAGAAGGGTGGGAAGCATGAGAGGAAAAATGGTGGGAAACTTGAGGGGAAAAGGGTGGGAAATGTGATTAAAGAAGGGAAAATTGTGAGGAAAATGATTGAAAGAGAGCCCTGGAGTGCTTGGATTCCTTAAAGCTGCCATGGGCACAGCAAATCCTTGCAGGGGATTCTGCGGGAATTTGGGGGGTCCTGTATTGTGTATTTGTATTTTGGGAATCTCAGACCCCCTCCCCAAATCATGAGACTCCCCCAAATTGTGTGACCTCCCCCAAAAAACTCAACCCCGAGACTGAGCCCCCCCCAAACTCACACAACCCCCCCAAAATCTGAACTCTATTTTCACAATCTCCCCAAATGGTGAACCCTAAAATCTGACGTCCCACCCCAAAAACGAGACCCCCATTATGGGACCCTCAAACCAGAGTTGAGTGACTCCCACAGATCTGACCCCCACCCCCCCAAATTGTGTGACCTCCCCACCCCCCCACCTCCCCAAATTCCCCTTTTTTCACCCCAAAAAAACTCGCGGAGCCTCGGGAACGATAAAAAGGTCTCGGCAACACCCACGACACGCCCGTCACGATACACCGTAGAAAATGGGGGGGGTACCGGGGGGGGCCCCTCAAACCCCCCCCCCCACCCCCCCCAAAAACCCCGCGGGGGGGGGGGGGAGGGAAAGGGGGGAAGGAGTGGGGGGGAGGGGCCCCAATATATATAATAATAATAATAATAATAATTAAAAAAAACCCCGAAATGAACAAAAAAATGGGGAGAGGGTGGAGGGGGAGGGGGAAAGGAGAGAAGCCCCCCCCCCCCAAATTGGGAGGGGGAGGGGAGGAAATAAGCCCCCCACGGTGGGGGAGGGGTTGTGTGTTGGACACCTGGGGAGGGGGAGATTTGACCCCACCCAGGGGGGGCAAATTTTGGGGCAGAAGGGGGGGGGGAGGGGGGGGTAAATGTACCCCTGGGGGGGTATAAATGCCCCGGGGGGGGGAGGGGGGGGGGTAACTGCCCCGGGGGGGGGCAAATGCGACCCCCGGGGGGGGGTTGGGGGGGCAAATACAATATGATACATAGAGACTTTGACCATATACACTATTTACAGACCCCCCCTCCCCAAAATCCCGGGTGGGGAAGGGGGGGGGGGGGATAAGGGGGGGTCCCCGCACCCCCCAAAATCCCGGGGAACGGGGGGGGGGGGGTGGGTAGTGGGGGGGGGTGTCCCCTCCCTTTTAACCCCCCCCAAATTCATCCGGGGGGGGGGGGAGGGGTAACTTGGCAATAAATAGCTCGGCAGGGGGGGGTGGGGGGGGCTGATGGTGATTTTGGGGACCCCTCCCCATCCCTTGGCAGGGCCCCCCCCCCCCCAACTTTGGACCCCCCCTATGAGCCCCCCACCCCCCCCCCCCCCCCAAATTTATGTACAGCTTCCCCTCGAGGGGGGGGTGAGGGGTGGTCCCGGAAAGGGCGGGGGGGGGCAAATTTTGGGGGGACCCCCCCCCCCCCCACCCCAAAAAAACCCTGTTGGCTGCCTGGGATTTTGGGGGAGCCCAAGGGGACACCGATGTTGGGGCGCCCCCACCCCCCAAAAAAAATCAGGGACCCCCTCCAAACTTGGGGCCCCCCCCGGGCGGAGAGAGGGGGCTGCTAATAGACATTTATACATATATATAAATAGGGGGGCTCTGCCGGGGGGGGCGTTTTTTTGGGGGACCCCCCGATTCGGGTGGGGGTGGGGGACACCTCTCTTTTTATTTTTGGGGGGGGGGTCCCTGTATCTGTGCCCCCCCACCCCAGAGAAAAAGGGGGAGGGGGACACACGGACCCTGCTGGGTGATTTTGGGGGGGGGTCCCTAAAAAGGGGGTGCCCCAATTTTGGGGGGAGGGCTGTCCTCAAAGAGGGGGGGGCAGGGGTCACCATTTTTGGGGTGCAGCTCGTGGGGGGAGGTGTCCCCCAATTTTGGGGGGGTCGTTGTCACCTGGGGGGGTCCCCAACCCTGTCAGGAAATGGGGGGGGTTCCCCCAGAGCTGTCCCCGTTTTTGGGGTGTCCTCATTTTTGGGGGGCCCTCCCACCCCCAGGGGATCCCCCAATTCCTGGGCGTGCCCCCTCCCATTTTTGGGGCCCCCCCCCGAATTTTGGGGGTGCCCTGGTGGGTGGGGGGGCTCTCAGGTGTGTCCCCATTCCCATCCCAGGAGCTTCAATCCTTATCCCAGACCCCCCCCCCATTTTCCCATTTTGAGGGGCTTTGGGGATGGTCCCAATTTTTTTTGGGGGGGGGAGGTCCCCCCATATTTTGGGGTGCAATTTTTTTTGGGGGGGCGGTCCCCCCATATTTTGGGGCGCCCCCTCCACATTGGTGTCCCCATGGTGGGACCTTGTCCCCTCTGCCATTCTGGGGGTGTCACCTCATTTTTTGAGGGGGGGGGGATCCCAGATTTTGGGCGAGTTCTCAAATTTTGGGGGTGGTCCCCATATTCTGGGGGGGTCCCTATATTTTAGGGGGGGGTCCTCGTATTTTTGGGGGGGGGGTCTCCCCCACATTGGTGTCCCCATGGCACGAGGGTCAGTCCTTGTCCCGCTGCTGTTCTGTGGCTGTCACCCCAATTTTGGGGGGAATCCCCCATCTTTTGGGGGGGTCCCCCCATTTTTAGGGGGATCCCCATTTTTGGGGGGGGGGGGTGTCCCCGTATTTTGCTGGGGTCTCCCCCCCATTGGTGTCCCCGTCCCAGCAGCTCCGTCCCCATGGCGGGAGGTTCCGTCCTTGTCCCCCCTCCATCCCGGGGCTGTCACCCCGATTTTGGGGAAGGGGGGGGTCCCCATCTTTTCGGGGGGGGGTGTCCCCATTTTAGGGGGGTGTCCCCCGTATTTTGGGGTGTCCCACTGTGGGGTGGGGGGGGTCCAGGTGTCCCCATCCCGGCAGCTCCGTCCATCCGTCCGTCCATCCCCGTGGCAGGAGGTTCAGTCCTTGTTCCCGGCGTTGTCCCCCTCTCCATCCCGGGGGGGTCACCCCGGTTTTTTTTGGGGGCCGGGGGGGGATCCCCGTTTTTGGGGGGGTTCAGGCGCACTTGGCGCGCGCCTGGGCCAGGAGGTCGCTGAAGGAGTCGAAGAGGCGCTCGAGCCAGGGCTGGTTGCGCATGCAGCGCTGCACAACCTCCTCCTGGCCCAGGTCCTCGGCGCGGCCCTCGATGGCCGTCGTCTGCGGGGACACACGGACAGGGAGCGGTCAGCGCGAGGGGACACACGGACAGGGAGGGGACACACGGACAGGGAATGGTCAGCGGGACAGGACACACGGACAGGGAGGGGACACACAGACAGGGAACGGTCAGAGGGACAGGACACACGGACAGGGAGGGGACACACGGACAGGGAACGGTCAGAGGGACAGGACACACGGACAGGGAGGGGACACACGGACAGGGAACGGTCAGAGGGACAGGACACACGGACAGGGAGGGGACACACGGACAGGGAACGGTCAGAGGGACAGGGACACACGGACAGGGACACACGGACAGGGAATGGTCAGAGGGAGGGGACACACGGACAGGGAGGGGACACACGGACAGGGAACGGTCAGAGGGACAGGGACACACGGACAGGGACACACGGACAGGGAACGGTCAGAGGGACGGGACACACGGACAGGGAGGGGACACACGGACAGGGAACGGTCAGAGGGAGGGGACACACGGACAGGGAGCGGTCAGAGGGAGGGGACACACGGACAGGGAGGGGACACACGGACAGGGAGGGGACACACGGACAGGGAGCGGTCAGCGCGAGGGGACACACGGACAGGGACACACGGACAGGGAGCGGTCAGAGGGAGGGGACACACGGACAGGGAGCGGTCAGAGGGACAGGGACACACGGACAGGGACACACGGACAGGGAGCGGTCAGGGGGAAGGGACACACGGACAGGGACACACGGACAGGGAATGGGCAGAGGGACGGGACACACGGACAGGGACACACGGACAGGGAGCGGTCAGAGGGAGGGGACACACGGACAGGGAACGGTCAGCGCGAGGGGACACACGGACAGGGACACACGGTCAGGGAACGGTCAGTGGGGAGGGGACACACGGACAGGGAACGGTCAGTGGGGAGGGGACACACGGACAGGGAGGGGACACACGGACAGGGAACGGTCAGTGGGGAGCAGTGGGGAGGGGACACACGGACAGGGAAGGGGACACACGGACAGGGAATGGTCAGGGGGAAGGGACAGAGGGACAGGGAATGGTCAGAGGGATGGGGAGTGGTCAGTGGGGTGGGGAAGGGTCAGTGGGGTGGCCAGCGTGAGGGGACAGAGAAGTGATGTGGGGATCAGAGGGGTGGCCCAGGTGACAGGGGATGGCCCAGGTGACAGGGGGATGGCCCAGGTGACACACAGGTGACACACAGGTGGCCTCACCTCATCCTTGCAGCGCAGGAAGGTGTGGGGGACATGGGGGGCATGGGGACAGAAGGGTGGCCCAGGTGACACACAGGTGGCCCAGGTGACACACAGGTGACACACAGGTGACACACAGGTGACACACAGGTGACCCCCAGGTGGCCTCACCTCGTCCTTGCAGCGCAGGAAGGTGTGGGGGACATGGGGGGCATGGGGACAGAAGGGTGGCCCAGGTGACAGGGGGTGGCCCAGGTGACAGGGGATGGCCCAGGTGACACACAGGTGACACACAGGTGACACACAGGTGACACACAGGTGGCCCAGGTGACACCCAGGTGACACACAGGTGGCCTCACCTCGTCCTTGCAGCGCAGGAAGGTGTGGGGGACATGGGGGGCATGGGGACAGAAGGGTGGCCCAGGTGACAGGGGATGGCCCAGGTGTCCCCCAGGTGGCCCAGGTGACCCCCAGGTGGCCTCACCTCGTCCTTGCAGCGCAGGAAGGTGTGGTATTTGTAGTGGTGCAGGGAGTGGTACAGCGTGTACAGGAACGACTTCTCCACCTCCACCTTGAACTCCTGCGGGGACAGCGGAGCTCAGGGACCCCCCAGAGCCACCTGAGACCCCTCAGACCCCCCTGGGGATCTCCTGGGAGCCCCCCAAAGCCACCTGGGGATCTCCTGGGACCCCCAGACCCACCTGGGGACCCCCAAACCCCACCTGTGATCCCATACCTGGGGCTTGCCCACGGTCCTCTTGACCTTGCTGAGCATTTTGGGGTTGTGACCCCCCTGTGACCCCCCAAAACCCCATTTAGGACCCCCCAAACCCCTCCTGTGACCCCCCAAAACCCACCTCGGATCATTCTCATGACTCCCAGACCCCACCTGGGACCCCCCAAACCCCACCTGTGCCCCCCCAGGACCCCCCCAATCCCATACCTGTGGTTTGCCCACACTCCTCTTGACCTTGCTGAGCGTTTTGCGGTTGTAGGGGTCCCATGGAGCCCCCAAACCCCACCTGGTACCCCCAAACCTCACCTGGGACCCCCCAAAACTCACCTGTGACCCCCCCAAACCCCACCTGTGCCCTCCCAGGACCCCCCCAATCCCGTACCTGTGGTTTGCCCACGCTCCTCTTGACCTTGCTGAGCGTTTTGCGGTTGTAGGGGTCCCCGCCCGGGCGCAGGCGCACCAGGGACTCGCCGGGCTCTGCGTGCAGCTGGGGGAACGTGTGCAGGGCCTCCTGCCAGCCACGGGGACACACAGGGGTCACACGGGGTCACACGGGGTCACACGGGGTCACACGGGGTCACACGGGGACACACAGGGGTCACACGGGGTCACACAGGGGTCACACGGGGTCACACGGGGTCACACGGGGTCACACAGGGGTCACCTGAGCTCCACAGGTCACCCCCGGCCCCACAGACCCCACGGATCCCCCCAGGCCCTGGCACTGACGGCCCTGGAGACTCGGGTGCCTGCAAGGGGCCCCAAAAATCCCTGCAAGGGGCCCCAAAACCCCACAGATCCCTGCACAAACTCCACAGATCCCCCCCAAACCCCACAGATCCCTCCCAAACCCCACAGATCCTGGCCAGGGCCCCCAGAACCCCACAGATCCCTGCACAAACCCCACAGATCCCCCCCAAACCCCACAGATCCCTCCCAAACCCCACAGATCCTTTCCAAGATCCCTCCTCAAACCCCCACAGATCCCTGCCAGAGCCCCCCAAACCCCACAGATCCCTGCCCAAACCCCACAGATCCCTGCCCAAACCCCACAGATCCCTGCCAGAGCCCCCCAAACCCCACAGATCCCTGCCCAAACTCCACATATCCCTGCAAGGGTCCCCAAAACCCCACAAATCTCTCCCAGGACCCCCCCAAACCCCACAGATCCCTGCCCAAACCCCACAGATCCCAGCCAGGGGCCCCCAAAACCCCACAAATCCCTGCCCAAACCCCACAGATCAGTGCCAGGATCCCACAAACCCCACAGATCCCTCCCAAACCCCACAGATCCCTGCCCAAACCCCACAGATCCCTGCCCAAACCCCACAGATCAGTGCCAGGATCCCACAAACCCCACGGATCCTTCCCCAAGCCCCACAGATCCCCCGGAAACCCCACAGATCCCTCCTAAAACCCCACAGATCCCTCCCAAACCCCACAGATCCTTTCCAAGATCCCCTCCCAAACCCCACAGATCCCTGCAAGGGTCCCCCAAACCCCACAGATCCCCCCCAGATCCCCTCCCAGGACCCTCCCCAATCCCCCCAGGACCCCCCAGGTTCCCCCAGCCCCCCCAGCCCCCCTCACCTGCAGGCTGGGGTTCAGGCTCACCCTCTTGAGCACTTTCTTCTTGTGGTCGTTGAGGATGCCGTCGATCTTGCGCATGGGGGGCAGGTACAGCTCATCTGGGGGGGCACGGGGGGGGTCAGGGGCAGCTTTTGGGGGGTCCCCGGGAGGGGGGGAGGGGCGGGGCTCACCGTTGGTGTCCTCCAGGGCCTGGATCATGTCGGGGTCCAGGGCGGTGCTGACCAACATCTCCACGTAGCTCCGGTACATTTCCTTCATGGCCCGCGTGTTCAGCACCCGCCCCGGCGGGGCCCGCTCTGCGGGACACGGCCCCTTTAAGGGGAGGGGCGCGGGGACACGCCCACCTCCCAAAAAGGGGGAAAAACCCCGCCCACAACTCAAAGACACACCCCTGTTCTAGAGGAGAGCTGGCCCTTTAAGAGGAGGGGCACGGGGACACGCCCACCCCTCGGAAAGGAGAAGAAATCCCCGCCCACAACTTGGAGATACACCCCCGTTATAAAGGAGAGCTGGCCCTTTAAGGGAAGACACGCCCACCTCCCAAAAATGGGGAAAACCCCGCCCACCACTCAGAGACACACCCCTGTTATAAAGGAGCACTGGCCCTTTAAGGGGAGGGGCACAAGGACATGCCCACCCCCCAAAAAGAGGAAAAAACCCCGCCCACAAGTTGAAGACACGCCCCTGTTATAAAGGAGCGCTGGCCCTTTAAGGGAAGACACACCCACTTCCCAAAAAAGAAAAAACCCCGCCCACAATTTGGAAACACACCCCTGTTCTAAAGGAGTGCTGGCCCTTTAAGGGGAGGGGCACAGGGACACGCCCACCTCCCAAAAAGGGGGAAAACCCCGCCCACAATTTGGAGACTCATCCCCATTATAAAGGCGCATCGGCCCTTTAAGGGAGAGCCACGCCCCTTTAAAGGAGAGCCACGCCTCCTTGAGAGCCACACCCCTTTAAGGGAACCACGCCCATTTAAGGCAGAGCAGGTGCCCTCCCCAAATTTTGGAATTTCTTTCCCAACCCTCCCCAAATTTCGGGGTTCCCTCCCCAAATTTTGGGGTCCCCCCCAAATTCGGGGTCCTGGCTCCAAATTTTGGGGTCCTCTCCCTGAATTTCAGGGTTCCCCTCCAGCCCACCAAATTTCTGGGTTCTCTCCCCAAATTTTGGGGTTTCCTCGTCAAATCTTGGGGTCCCCCCTCCTCAATCCCGAGGTTCCCTTCCCAAATTTCTGAGTTCTCTCCCCAAATCTGGGATTCCCCCCTCCCCAGTTCGAGGTTCCCCGTCCTCAAACTTGGGGTTCCCCCTCCCCAAAAAATTTGGGGTCCCCCTCCCAAATTCGTGTTACCCTCCCCAATTTAGGATCCCCCCCCTCCCCAAATTCACGTCCTCCTTCCCCAGTTTGGGGTTCCCCTCCCCAAATCCGGGGTCTCAAACTTTCAGATTCGCCCCCCCCTCAAATCTTGGGGTCCCCCCTCCCCAAACTTGGGCTCCCCCCCAATTCTGGGCTCCCCCCCATCCAAATTTCGGGTTCCCCCCCCTAAATTTCGGGTTCTCTCGCTCCAAATTTCGGGGTTCTCCCCCCAAATTTCAGCATCCCCTCCCCCCAAATTTCGGGGTTTCCCCCCAATTTCGGGTTCCCGCCCCAAAATTTTGAGTTCCCCCCCCCCAAATTTCTGGGTCTCCTCCCCCCAAAATTTGGGGTTCACCCCACAAATTTCGGGTTCCCCCTCTTAAATTTCGGGTTCCCCCCCCAAATTTCTGGGTTCCCCCCTCTTAAATATTGGGGTTTTTCTCCCCCAATTTTCGGCCCCCCCCCCCAAATTTTTGGTTCCCCCCCTCCCAAATTTCGGGGTCCCCCCGTTCTCACCCTCCTCGCTCTGGGGGTCCCCGCTGGATTCCGACTCCGACGTCGTCGCCGCCTCCTTGAGCCATTTTTTCCTCTTTTTGGGGGGGGGCTCCGCCTTCACCTTGGGGGGCTTCGGTTTGGCCTTGGGGGGGCCGGGGGGGGCCCGGGGGGGGCCCCGCGGCCCGGCGCGGGGGGGGGAGGGGCGGCCTCGTTCCGGGGGGGTTTCTCGGCTTTTTGGGGTTTTTCGGTTTTTGGGTTTTTTTCCGATTTTTGGGGTTTTTCCGCAGGCTCGGGTTTGGGGGGGGGAGGGGGTTTGGGGGCGCTGGGTTTGGGGTGGGTTTGTCTCCTGGGGGAGGGGGAAAAAAGGGGGAGGGGTTAGAGGGGGGTGTGGCCAGGTGTGCCCACAGGTGTCCCCAGGTGTCCCCAAGTACCCACAGGTGTGCCTTCAGGTGTCCCCAGGTACCTCCCAGGTGTGCCCAGGTCTGCCCACAGGTGTCCCCAGGTGTCCCCAGGTACCTCCCAGGTGTGGCCAGGTGTGCCCACAGGTGTGCCCAGGTACCCACAGGTGTCCCCAGGTGTCCCCAAGTACCCACAGGTGTCCCCAGGTGTGTCCACAGGTGTGCCCCAGGTGTCCCCAGGTACTCCCAGGTGTGCCCAGGTGCCCCCAGGTGTGTACCCAAGTACCCTCAGGTGTGCCCAGGTGTGCCCACAGGTGCCTCAAAGTGTCCCCAGGTGCCCACAGGTGTGCCCAGGTATGTCCTCAAGTGTGCCCAGGTGAACCCCAAGTGTCTCAGGTGTCCCCAAATGCTCCCAGGTGTCCCTTGGGTGTGCCCACAGGTGTGCCCAGGTGTCCCCAGGTGTGCCCAGGTGTGCCCAAGTACCCAATGATGTGCCCAGGTGTGCCCACAGGCCTCCACAAGTGTCCCCAGGTGTGTCCAGGTGAGTCCAGGTGTGCCCACAGGTGTGCCCAGGTGTCCCCAAGTACCCCCAGGTGTGCCCAGGTGTGTCCCCAGGTGTGTCCCCATGTCCCCAGGTGTGTCCCCAGGTGTACCTGAGTGCCAGGGGCCGGTGCCAGGGTTTCCTGGAGCACACTCTCACGTAATCTTTCTTGTTGACGTTCTCCAGGAACTTCACGTAGAGCCGCTGGTACCTGTGCTTGGCATCCCCAAAATAGCCCAGGTACTGCGGGGGGAGGGGCAGAAATGGGGGGTCAGGGGCACCCCCAAAACCTCTGCACCCCAAAATACCCAAAAATAAAAAAAAAATTACCCCAAAATTACCCCAAAATTAACTCAAAATACACAAAAATCCCCCCAAAAATCCACCCCAAATCATCCCAGGTATCCCCCAGGTACTGCAGGGGGAGGGGTAAAAATGGGGGGTCAGGGGCACCCCAAAACCTCTGCACCCCAAAATACCCCAAAAATGACCCCAAAATCCCCCAAAATACACAAAAATCCCCAAAAATTAACCCAAAATATGCAAAAATCCCCCAAAAATCCCCCCCAAACCATCCCAGGTACCCCCAGGTACTGTGGGGGGAGAGGCAGAAATGGGGGGTCAGGGATACCCCAAAATCCCCCAAAGGACACCCCAAAATTAACCCAAAATACACAAAAATACCCCAAAATTACCCCAAAAATCCACCCCAAACCATCCCAGGTACCCCCCAGGAACTGCGGGGGGAGGGGTAAAAATGGGGGGTCAGGGGCACCCCAAAACTTCTGCACCCCAAAATCCCCTCCAAAACACCTCAAAATCCCTAAAAATCCCCCCAAAATCCACCCCAAAATACACAAAAATACCCCAAAAATCCACCCCAAAATCCCCCCAAAAATCCCCATCCCCCCAAAAATCCCCCCAAAATTAACCCAAAATACACAAAAATACCCCAAAAATCCACCCCAAAATACACAAAAATACCCCCAAAATGACACACCCTGGGTTTGGGGTGGGATCTCCAAACTCAGGGTTGTCCCCCCCAGTTTTTGGGGTTTCTTTTGGGGTTCCCACAGTTTTTGGGGTGCCCCAAATTCAGAGAAAGCTCCCAAATCCCCCATTTTTAGGGAAATTTTGATGTTTTTTAGGGGAAAATCTCAAATTTTAGTGACACACCCTGGGTTCAGGGTGGGGTTTTTCAGCTCAGGGTTGTCCCCACAGGTTTGGGGTTTTTTTTGGGGTGTCCCCTGCATTTTTTGGGGTCCCCCAATTTTTAGGGTGCCCCAAAATTCTGAGATAGCTCCCAAATCCCCCCATTTTTAGGGAAATTTTGATGTTTTTTTAGGGGAAAAACTCAAATTTTAGTGACACACCCTGGGTTCGGGGTGGGGTTTTTCCAGCTCAGGGTTGTCCCCACAGGTTTGGCGGTTTTTTTGGGGGTGTCTCCGGTATTTTTGGGGTATCCCCGGGTGTTTTTGGGGTGCCCCCCGGGTGTTTTTGGGGTGCCCCCGGGTGTTTTTGGGGTGCCACTCACGTTGCTGGTGGCGCAGAACTGGCGCTGCCCGTCCTTGATCTCGGGGGTGAATTTCTGCAGCAGCGCCTTCTGCACCCTCCAGATGGGCGGCGGCTCCCGCCCGTCTGCAGCGCCAGCTGGGGGAGATTTGGGGGGTCAGAACCCCAAAAACCCACCCCAAATCCATCCCAAATCCATCCAGAGCCATCCAGGGTCACAGGAATGCCAAAAATCCCCAAAAATCCCTCCCAAAAATCCCTCCCAAAAATCCCCCCCAAAATCCCTCAAAAGCAGCGGCTCCCGGCCCATCTCCAGTGCCAGCTGGGGACATTGGGGGGTCAGAACCCCAAAAATCCATCCTAAACCCACCCTAAACCCACCCTAAATCCACCCCAAATCATCCTAAATCCACTCAGACCCATTCAGAGCCATTCAGGGTCACAGGGACCCCAAAAATCCCCCAAAAATCCCCCAAAATCCCCCCAAAATCCCCCCCAAAAGCGGCGGCTCCCGCCCCGTCTGCAGCGCCAACGGGGAGATTTGGGGCGTCAGAACCCCAAAAATTCACCTAAACCCACCCTAAATCCATCCTAATCCTTCAGACCCATTCAGATCCATCCAGAGTCACAGGAACCCCCCCAAAACCCAAATTCTGCCCCAAATCCTCCTCCAGACCCCCCAAATTCCCCAGTTAATCACCAGTTAACACCAGTTCAATCCCAGTTCTGTGAGTGGAGTCTCTCCCAGTCCCCTCCCACTTCCCTCCCAGTTTATCCCAGTCCATCCAGTGTCCTCAAAGTCTCTCCCAGTCCCTCCCAGTCCATCCCAGTCCCTTCCAGTCCATCCCAGTGTCCTCCCAGTGTCCTCAAAGTCTCTCCCAGTGCCTCTCAGTTCCTTTCCCAGTGCCATGTCCTCACTCCCAGTGCCTCTCACTCCCCTTTGTTCTCCTCCCAGTCCCTCCCAGTTTATCCCAGTCCATCCCAATTTATCCCAATTCACTCCCAGTCCATCCCAGTCCCTCCCAGTGTCCTCAAAGTCTCTCCCAGTGCCTCTCAGTGCCTTTCCTTAGTGCCATGTCCTTACTCCCACTCCCCTTGCTTTGCCTCCCAGTCCCTCCCAGTTTATCCCAGTCCCTCCAGTCCATCCAGTGCTGTCCACTCCATCCCAGTTTATCCCAGTCCCTCCCAGTCCATCTCACTGCCCTCAAAGTCTCTCCAGTGCCTCCCAGTCCCTTTTCCCAGTGCCATGTCCTTACTCCCACTCCCCTCGCTTTGCCTCCCAGTCCCTCCCAGTTTATCCCAGTCTCCTCCCAGTCCATCCCAGTCTATCCCAGTCCCTCCCAGTCCCTCCCAGTCCGTCCCCAGTCTCACCTTGAGGGCAGGGATGTCCTCCACCCTGACCACGAACTCGTCCCTCTCCCTGAAGATTCCCTCTCCGCCGCTCTCCTCCTCGGTCGCTGGTGTCCCCAGTCCCTCCCAGTCCCTCCCAGTTTATCCCAGTCCATCCCAATTCCTTTCCCAGTGCCATGTCCTGACTCTCAGTCCCTCCCAGTCTATCCCAGTCTATCCCAGTCTATCCCAGTCCCTCCCAGTCTCACCTTGAGGGCACGGGATGTCCTCCACCCTGACCACGAACTCGTCCCTCTCCCTGAAGATTCCCTCCCGCGCCGCTCTCCTCCTCGTCGCTGGTGTCCCCAGTCCCTCCCAGTCCCTCCCAGTTTATCCCAGTCCATCCCAATTCCTTTCCCAGTGCCATGTCCTGACTCTCAGTCCCCTCCTAGTCCATCCCAGTCCCTCCCAGTCCCTCCCAGTGCCTCCCAGTGAGTCCCAGTCTCACCTTGAGGGCAGGGATGTCCTCCACCCTCACCACGAACTCGTCCTCTCCCTGAAGATTCCCTCTCCGCCGCTCTCCTCCTCGGCGCTGGTGTCCCCAGTCCCTCCCAGTCCCTCCCAGTCTATCCCAGGTCCATCCCAGCCCCCTCCCAGTCCCTCCCAGTCCCTCCCAGTCTCACCTTGAGGGCAGGGATGTCCTCCACCCTGACCACGAACTCGTCCCTCTCCCTGAAGATTCCCTCTCCCCGCTCTCCTCCTCGTCGCTGGTGTCCCCGCACACGGCGGGCCGTTCCCTGCTTCTGGGCCAGGTGCAGGGGGCGCTCGGGGGGCTCGGGCGGCTCCGGGGACCCCCCCGGGGGGCTCGGGGACCCCCCGGGAACGGGAGCGGCCCCGGGAGCGGCCGGGGGGGGTGCCCGGGGCGGGGGGGGGGAGCGGGGGCGCGGCCTCGGGCTGGGGGGGCTCGGGAGGGGCGGGGGGAGGGGAAGGGGGGCGGATCCTCCGGGGGGGGGGGCGGCCTGGAAAAGAGAAATAAAAGAGAGAAACAGAGTTAGGGGGGTCCTGGAAGGGTCATAGCAAGTTCTGGAAGGGTCATGGGTACTCCAGCAGGTCCTGGAAGGGTCCTAGAAGGGTCCTTGGAACATCCTCATACACCCTTGGATGTCCCTTTGAACCCCTGGCTGGTCCTGGAAGGGTCATGGAGAGCCCTGGCAGGTCCTGGAAGGGTCATGGAGAGCCCTGGCAGGTCCTGGCGAGGGTCCTAGAAGGGTCCTGAGAACCCCTGGAATGTCCTCATGAACCCCTGGCAGGTCCTGGAAGATCCCTATGTACTCCTGGAAGGTTCCTATGAACCCATGGCAGGTCCTGGAAGGTCACCATGAAACCCTGGATGGGTCATGGAGACCCCTGGCAGGTCCTGGAAGGGTCATGGGTACTCCAGCAGGTCCTGGAAAGCCCTGGAACATCCTCATAAAGCCCTGGAAGGTCCTTTTGAATCCCTGGCAGGTCCTGGAAGGTCACCATGAAACCCTGGCAGGACCCCATGAACCCCTGGAAGGTCTCTAGGGTCCTGGAAGGTTCCTATGAACCCTTGGAAGGTCCTGGAAGGTCCCTATGAACCCCTGGAAGGTTCCTATGAACACCTGGATGGTCCTGGAAGGTCTCTATGAACCCCTGGAAGATCTCTATGGGTCCTGGAAGGTTCCTATGAATTCCTGGAAGGTCCTGGAAGGTTTCTATGAACTCCTGGATGGTCCTGGCTGCTCTCTAAGGGTCCTGGCAGCTCCGTATCTCTCTCACCTTGCGTTTCAGGGGGTTCCCTGCGCTCGGGGGGGCTCATTCATGATGGAGCTGATGCTCTGCTGCAGGTCCTGGCAGCTCCCTATGCTCTCTATGAACCCCTGGGTGCTCTCTATGACCCAGCCCCAGGTCCTGGAAGGTTCCTATGAATCCCTGGATGGTCCTGGAATGTTTCTATGAAGTCCTGGAAGGTCCTGGATGCTCTCTAAGGGTCCTGGCAGGTCTCACCTGGTGCCTCAGGGGGTTCCCTGTGCTCGGGGGGGGCTCATTCATGGCAGAGCTGAGGCTCTGCTGCAGGTCCTGGCAGGCTCCCTGTGCTCTCTATGAGCCCCTGGGTGCTCTCTATGCCCCATCCCCAGGTCCTGGCAGGTCAGTATCTCTCTCACCTGGCGTTTCAGGGGGTTCCCTGCGCTCGGGGGGGTTCATCAGGGCCGAGAGTGCGCCGAGCTGATGCTCTTCTGCAGGTCCTCGGCAGCTCCCTATGAACCCCTGGCAGGTCCTGGCAGCTCCCTATGCTCTCTATGAGCCCCTGGGTGCTCTCTATGCCCCATCCCCAGGTCCTGGCAGGTGGGTACCCCCTTTCACCTGGTGCCTCAGGGGGTTCCCCTGCGCTCGGGGGGCTCATTCATGGCTGAGCTGATGCTCTGCTGCAGGTCCTGGCAGCTCCCTGTGCTCTCTATGAGCCCCTGGATGCTCTCTATGAGCCCCTGGCAGGTCCTGGCAGCTCCCTATGCTCTCTATGCCCCAGCCCCAGGTCCTGGCAGGGTCTCACCTGGTGCCTCAGGGGGTTCCCTGCGCTCGGGCGGGGCTCGTCCAGGGCCGAGATGGCCGAGCCTGATGCTCTTCTGCAGGTCCTGGTTCTTGCTGACCGAGTCCATCCTCGTCGCTGGAGAACGAGGGCAGCGTCTCCAGGTTCCTCTTGAGCTCCTCGTCCACAGCGCGCTTGCAGGGCGAGGGGCACCCGGCCATCACCCAGCCCCTCGCCCGCCGCCTCCCCCGCCTCCAGGGACCCCCCCAGAGGGAAATTCTGGGGGGTCCCCACTTTGGGGGGCTTGGAAGGGCTGGGGGGCAGGGGCTGGCGCTTCCCGGACTTGAGGAAGTCCAGGAAGGAGGCCATGAAGCCCGACTTCATCTCGGGCTGCTTCTCCTCTACCTCGCGCAGCTTCTGCTTCATGCGGCTCTGGGGGGGCTCCGGGGGGCGCCTCGGGGACCCCCGGGAACGGGGGGGGGGCGCCGGGGGGCGGAGGGGGAGGGGCGGGCTCGGGTTTGGAGACGGCCAGTTTGATCTGTGGGGAGAGAAAAGGGATACTGGTTATACTGGTTTGTACTGGGAGACACATTGATCACTCCCTAACCCCCCCAGACAGCCCCAGTTTGATCTGTGGGGAGAGAAATGGGGGATACTGGTTATACTGGTTATACTGGGAGACACATTGATCAATGCCTGATCCCCCACAGACAGCCCCAGTTTGATCTGTGGGGAGAGAAATGGGGGTACTGGTTATACTGGTTATACTGGGGAGACACATTGATCAACCCCTGATCACCCCCAGACACCCGAGTTTGATCTGTGGGGAGAGAAATGGGGGATACTGGTTATACTGGTTTGTACTGGGAGAACCCCTGATCCAACCATCAATCACCCCCAGGCACCCCAGTTTGATCTGGGGGGAGAGAAATGGGATACTGGTTTGTACTGGTTTGTACTGGGAGAACCCCTGATCCAACCATCAGCACCCTCAGACAGCCCCAGTTTGATCTGTGGGGAGAGAAAGGGATACTGGTTATACTGGTTTGTACTGGGAGACACATTGATCAGTGCCTGATCCCCCCCCAGACAGCCCCAGTTTGATCTGTGGGGAGAGAAATGGGGGATACTGGTTATACTGGTTTGTACTGGGAGAACCCCTGATCCAACCATCATCACCCCCAGACACCCGCCAGTTTGATCTGTGGGGAGAGAGAAGGGGGATACTGGTTATACTGGTTATACTGGGAGACACATTGATCAACCCCTGATCACCCCCAGACAGCCCCAGTTTGATCTGTGGGGAGAGAAATGGGGGATACTGGTTATACTGGTTTGTACTGGGAGACACATTGATCAATGCCTGATCACCCCCAGACACCCCCCAGTTTGATCTGTGGGGAGAGAAATAGGGGGTACTGGTTATACTGGTTATACTGGTTTGTACTGGTTTGTACTGGTTTGTACCGGGAGAACCCCTGATCCGATCCTAACCCCCTCAGACACCCCCAGTTTGATCTGTGGGGAGAGAAAAGGGATACTGGTTATACTGGTTTGTACTGGTTTGTACTGGTTTGTACTGGGAGAACCCCTGATCCAACCATCATCACCCCCAGACACCCCCAGTTTGATCTGTGGGGAGAGAAATGGGGTACTGGTTATACTGGTTTGTACTGGTTTGTACTGGGAAAACCCCTGATCCGATCCTAACCCCCTCAGACAGCCCCAGTTTGATCTGTGGGGAGAGAAAAGGGGGATACTGGTTATACTGGTTTGTACTGGGAGACACCAATCCATCCACAGACACCCCCAGTTTGATCTAGGGGGGGTCACTGGTTTATACTGGTTTGTACTGGTTTGTACTGGGACCCACTGACCCCCGCACAGACCCAGCCAGGTTGATCTGGGGGTGGAACCCAAATTTTGGGGCATTTCGGGACCATTCCGAGCACCCCAAACCCCAAAACCCCAATTTTGGGTCAATTTGGGACCATTCCAAGCACCCCAAACCCTCCAAAACCCCAATTTTGGGGCATTTCAGGACCATTCCGAGCACCTCAAACCCCCTAAAATCCCAATTTTGGGACCATTCCGAGCACCCCAAACCCCCCAATTTTGGGTCATTTTCAGCCCATTCAGAGCACCCCAAACCCCCCATTTTGGGTCATTTCAGGACCACTCAGAGCACCCCAAAACCCCCCAATTTTGGGTCATTTCCAGCCCATTCCGAGCACCCAAACCCCCCAATCCTGGGTCATTTTCAGCCCTTTCCGAGCACCCCAAACCCCAATTTTGTGCCATTTTCAGCCCATTCCGAACACCCCAAACCCCAATTTTGGGACCATTCCGAGCACCCCAAACCCCATAATTGTGGGTCATTTCAGGACCATTCCGAGCACCCCATACCCCAATTTTGGGACCATTCCGAGCACTCCAACCCCTCACCTTGAGCGGCCGCAGCGGCTCCATCCCCTCTCCGTCCTCTCCGCCCTTCTTGCCCCGTCCTCGGCCCCTTCCCCGCGGCCTCTTGGCTCCCTCGGGGAACCCGGGCGGCTCCAGGGGCCGGATCCTGGGCCTGCCCCGGGGCCGGGGCGGCCCTTCCCGCTTGGGCTTGGTGGGTTTGCGGCCTCGCTTCTTGGGGGCGGCGTGAGCGCCGGGGTGGGGGCAGAAATCGATGTCGCCCATGGGGGTGAGCGGAGGGCGGCGGCAGCTGGAGATGAGGTCGGGCAGCAGGTCCGGGAGGCGCCGCGAGTTCAGGCGGATGTCGGCGGGCACGTCGGCTTTATCCTCATCATCCTCGAACTCGTACTCCTGCGCGTAGGTTTTTTTTGGCGGCGGGAAGGGGTCCCGCTTGCGGAGCAGGTGGAAGGAGGAAGTTTTCAGCAGCTTTTTGGGTTTGGAGGAGCAGAATAAAGGGGTGCTCAGGGGAGGAGGCGGGGGTTTGGGACCCCCGTCGCCCGTGCTCTGGATCAAGCCCAGCGGCTCCGCGTTCACCGTCGAGGGCAACTCGTGCTTGGGGGGCTCCAGCCCCAGCTGGGGGGGCTCCCCGGCGGCGCCCCCGTCCTGCGAGCAGAACGAGGGGTAGCTCTGCCCCATGTCGTAAGGAGGGGGCGCTTTCATCCCCTCGGGCCGCGCCGCTTCCAGCCCGGCCGCGTTGGCGCTGCCTTCCTCCTCCTCCTCCTCGCTGGGCTTGGGGAAATCCTCGGGCGGGGGTCCGAACATGTCCTCCATGCCGGGGAAGAAGCCGCGGTCCTCGTCCTGCAGCAGAGCGTCCGGGAAGCAGATGGACGTGAGGGGCACGAACCGGCCCTTGCCCCCGGCGGGGCTCCCCCCTTCCGAAAATTGATCCTTGGCCTCGGGGGGCACGGCCGGGACCCCCCCCTCGGGGTCCAGCAGGTGCCCGGGGGGTCCCTGCACCCCCGCGCTCTGCCCCAGGTGCGGCTCCAAGCCCAGGGGGGGCTCCAAGAAGTCCTGGATTTCCTGGGGAGGGGGCAACACCTCCATGGAGTCGGGGGGCAGCGGCGGCGGGGCCTGCGGGTCCAGGCCTTGCGAGCGCACCTGGTGCAGGTGAGCTTCGAGCAGCAGCTGCGGGGAAGGGGCGGCCGGAGGGGCCGGGGGCGCCGAGGGGGCAGCGGGGGGCGGCGGAGGGGGCGGCGGAGGGGGCGGCATCCGCTGCTGCTCCAGCAGGTGAACGTCCAGCGGCGCTCGGCCCTTGGGCCGCGGGTGCAGCTGGCTCTGCGTGTGCGTGAGCACCGAGGGCAGCAGAGACGCGCCCAGCTCCGGGGAAGGGTCCAGCAGGAGGTTGTGGGGCTCCAGCGGGGGCCCCTCGCCCACCAGCCGCCCGTGCTCGGGCGTTTTGGGCAGGTACGAGTGCGGAGGCGGCGGCTGGCCCAGCTCCTTGCCCCCGGCCAGGTGCTCGGGCGGCTTCTTCAGCTCGTACGTGTCCATGGCGGGCGGCGCTTGGTGGCCGTAGTGCACCACCGAGGTGGCCGCCACCTCGCCGCCGCCTCCTCCTCCTCCTCCTGCCGCTCCGCTGGCGCCCCGGAATTCTTTGCCTCTCTCCGGCTTCTTCTTCTCCTTGAGCAGCGCCAGCTCCAGCGGCGCCTCCAGGTTGGAGTTGGGCCGGATCACGCTCTGCAGCTGGTACCGCTCCTCCTTGCCCAGCGCCCCCCCGTAGCCCCCCAAGGTTTTGGGGCGCTCCTCGCAGCCCCCCAGCCCCTCTCGGGGCGGGCTGGGCGCCTGCAGCAGGTGCTGGATCAGGAAATCCTCGTCCTCGCTGCGCTCCGCCGCCAGCAGCTCCGCCTCGCCTTTGGCCCCTTTGCCGAAACTGGGGGGCGCTCCCGGTGGGGCCGGCGGCTGCTGCCTCTCGAGGCCCCCGCCCGGAGCGGCCCCGTAGCCCTGCGGGGCCATGAACGACGGCGACAGCACCGAGCCCAGGTATTTCTGCGACTGTCCCGGCGAGGCTCCGCTCTGCGGCCGCGCCGCCGGCGGCGACTGCAGCGGGCGGATGATGGGCGAGGGGCTGGAGCCGCCCAGGCCGGCGTAGGGCAGCGGCGGCGGCCCGGGCATGGCGGGCGAGTGCCCGGTGGTGCTGTAGCTCAGCGAGGGGCTGGCGGTGGGCAAACCCTGCGAGGGGGCGGGCGGCCCGTAGCCCCCCGCCTGCGCCCCCTCGGGCTGGACGCCGTAGGGCAGCGCCTGCAGCTGCTCGGGCGAGTAGGCGCCCGCGGCGCTCACGCAGGGCTGCAGCCCCCCTTGCTGCCCGCCTTGCCCCCCGGCCTGGTACCCGCCGCCTTTGCCGGCCATGTCCGCGGCCTGGCCCGCGCCGAATCCCCCCGCGGGCTGCGCCGTCCCCGCCAGGCTCTGGGGCGCGCCGGGGCCGCTGTAGCCGGGGCCTGCCCCCATGGCCAGCAGGCTCTGGGGCGGCTGGCCCGGCGAGTAGGCCGGCGACTGGCTGGCGATCACCGAGCTGGGCTTGGGCGTGCTGGGCGTGTAGCTGCTCTGGCACTTGGGCGTGTTGGTGGAGCGCGGCGGCTGCCGCGACGCCGAGTAACTCTTGGATTTGCCGCCGTTGCCGCCGGCCGCGCCGCCGTTGCCCGCGGCGCTGGCGCCGCCGGAGTAGCCCGGGGACTGGATGATGGGCCGGTATCCCGGCTCGGGGCGCGGCGCCGCGGGAGCGGCTTTGGGAGGCTGCCCCGAGCCCTCGGAGCTGGCCGGGGACTGCTCGCCCAGCGGGCTGCAGGACAGCGGGGCGCGGTGAGCCGGCACCTGCTGGTAGGAGCCGCCGCAGCTCAGGTAATGCTGCAGCCCCGGCGCCGGCGGCAGCTGCGGCTGAGCCGCGCCCGGCCGCTGGTAGTGCTTGATGACGCTGTCCTGTCGCGATATGGCGCGATCGCCGCCGCCCGCCGCGTTGGCGCCGCCGAAGACGGGAGCGTTGTAGAGCTGAGGGGGCTGCTCGGCCGCCGCCAGCAGGTTGAACTGGGAGGAACTGGGAGCGGGCCGGTACGGAGGGGTCTGCGCGGGCAGCGCCGAGCCCAGCACGGCCGAGCCCAGGCGGTCGAAGCCCAGCGAGGAGGGCACGGCGGGCTGCGTGGGCTTGATGTGCAGCAGGGGGTCGTGCGGGGACAGCAGCCCGTTGGAACCGGGGCTGAAGGCGGCCTCGGGAAGGCTCAGCGGGGACCCCACCGGGAAGCTGCGGCCGCCGAAGGACGCCGGGTGCTGGTAGGGACCCAGCGCCGATGAGGAGGGGAAGGTGCCCGAGCCGGGGAGGGCTCCAGAGATGAAGAGTTCGGCTGGAGCCGGAGTGTGCATGGCTGGGGAGGGGCAGGATCGGGGTTAGAGAGAGGCGGGGGAGAGAGAGAGAGGGGGGAAAGGGTTGGGGGAGGCACTGGGATGTGTGGGGACACAATTTGGGGAGGGGGGGGACCCCATTTGGGAGGGTGGGGGGCACCCTGGGACATGCGGGGACCCCATTTGGGGAGGGGGGGACACCCTCAAGGTGAGTGGGGAGCCCGTTTGGGTGGGGGGCACCCAGGTACACGTGGGGACCCCATTTGGGCAGGAGGTGACAGCCCCAGGGGGAGTGGGGACACCCCTGGGACATGTGGGGACCCGATTTGGGTGGGTGGGGGACACCCAGGTACATCTGGGGACCCTGTTTGGGGAGGGGGGGAACCCCATTTGAGTGGGTGGGGGACATCCAGGTACATTTGGGGACCCCATTTGGGTGGGTGGGGACACCCCCAGGGGGAGTGGGGACACCCCTGGTAGAAGTGGGGACCCCAATAGGGGTAAATGGGGACCCCCCAAATGCAGAACAACAAGACAAAAATAGGACTCCCCCCTCCCCATGAGAAATTAAATAAAAAACCTCCCCCAAAACCAAAGCAGCACAAAGACCCCCCCCCAAAAAAGCCCCCAGACCCACCAGTCTGCCAGGAGGGGGTGCAGAACTGGGACCCCATCCCCAAACCCCCCAATGAAAGCCCCCAGACCCACCAGTCTGCCAGGAGGGGATGCAGAACTGGGACCCCCACCCCAATAAAAGCCCCCAGACCCACCAGTCTGCCAGAAGGGGGTGCAGAACTGGGACCCCCACCCCAATGAAAGCCCCCAGACCCACCAGTCTGCCAGGAGGGCGTGCGGAACTGGGACCCCCACCCCAAACCCCCCAGTGAAAGCCCCCAGACCCACCAGTCTGCCAGGAGGGCGTGCGGAACTGGGAGAGCAGGGAGGAGGCCGAGGGTCCGGGCTGGGGTCCCCGTGACTCCAGCGCTGAGATCAGGTTCATGACCGAGGCGTCGGGGGCAGCGCCCCCAGCGTGGTGCAGCCCCGTCTCAAAGAGCCCCGACAGCCCTGGGGACAGCACGGGGACAGCTTGGGGACAGCTCAGAGACACCCTGGGGACACCCTGGGGACAGCCTGGGGTGACCCGAGTGGTGCAGCCCTGTCTCAAAGAGCCCCGACAGCCCTGGGGACAGCATGGGGACAGTGTGGGGACAGCTCGGGGACAGTGTGGGGACACCATGGGGACAGCTTGGGGTGACCTGAGTGGTGCAGCCCCGTCTCAAAGAGCCCCGACAGCCCTGGGGACAGCACGGGGACAGCTTGGGGACAGCTCGGGGACACTGTGGGGACAGCTTGGGGACACCCTGGGGAGCAGCCCCGTCTCAAAGAGCCCTGACAGCCCTGGGGACAGCACGGGGACAGCTTGGGGACAGCTCAGAGACACCCTGGGGTGCAGCCCCGTCTCAAAGAGCCCCGACAGCCCTGGGGACAGCACGGGGACAGCTCGGGGACAGCTCGGGGACACCATGGGGACACCCTGGGGTGCAGCCCCGTCTCAAAGAGCCCCGACAGCCCTGGGAACAGCACGGGGACAGCTTGGGGACAGCTCGGGGACACTGTGGGGACAGCCTGGGGAGCAGCCCCGTCTCAAAGAGTCCCGACAGCCCTGGGGACAGCACGGGGACAGCTTGGGGACAGCTCGGGGACACTGTGGGGACAGCTCGGGGACACCTTGGGGACACTCTGGGGACAGCTTGGGGTGACCCGAGTGGTGCAGCCCCGTCTCAAAGAGCCCTGACAGCCCTGGGGACACCATGGGGACAGTGTGGGGACAGCTCGGGGACAGCATGGGGACAGCTTGGGGACACTGTGGGGACAGCTCAGAGACACCCTGGGGTGCAGCCCCATCTCAAAGAGCCCCGACAGCCCTGGGGACAGCACGGGGACAGCTCGGGGACAGCTCGGGGACACTGTGGGGACAGCTCGGGGACAGTGTGGGGACAGCTCGGGGACACCCTGGGGACAGCTTGGGGTGACCTGAGTGGTGCAGCCCCATCTCAAAGAGCCCCGACAGCCCTGGGGACAGCACGGGGACACCATGGGGACACCTTGGGGGCACTCTGGGGACAGCCTGGGGTGACCCGAGTGGTGCAGCCCTGTCTCAAAGAGCCCCGACAGCCCTGGGGACAGCACGGGGACACTGTGGGGACAGCTCGGGGACACTGTGGGGACACCATGGGGACAGCTTGGGGTGACCTGAGTGGTGCAGCCCCATCTCGAAGAGCCCCGACAGCCCTGGGGACAGCTCGGGGACACTGTGGGGTAGAGCCCTGACAGATCTGGGGACACCATGGGGACAGCTTGGGGACACCCTGGGGTAGAGCCCCAACAGCCCTGAGGACAGGGACACCTTGGGGACACCTTGGGACACACTGGGGTAGAGCCCCGACAGCCCCGGGGACAGGGACAGCTTGGGGACAGCTCAGGGACACCTTGGGGACACCCTGGGGATGTGGGGGACACTGTGGCTGTGACCCCCCCTCAAGGACAGGGGGGGATTGAGGGGACACTTTGGGGTGACCTGAGTGGTGCAGCCCTGGGGACACCTTGGGGACACCTTGGGGACACCTCGGCCATGACATTTACAGGGTCAGGGTGACATGGCAGCAAAGGGTGACAGGGACACAGGGGTGGGGTGACAAACATGGGAGGTTTTGGGGTGAGCGGATGGAAAATGGGATGTGAGAAAAATGGGGGGAAAGGAGGAAAAAATGGCGGGAAATGTGAGGGGAAAAAAGGCGGGAAATGTGAGGGGGGGAAAATGGCGGGAAATGCGAGGGGAAAAATGGTGGGAAATGTGAGGGGAGAAAAGGGAGGGAAATGTGAGGGGAGAAAAGGGAGGGAAATGTGAGGGGAAAAGGGAGGAAAACACAAGGAAACAAGACAGGAAATGTGAGGGGAAAAAATGGCGGGAAATGTGAGGGGAGGAAAAAGGCGGGAAATGTGAGGGGAGAAAAGGGAAATGTGAGGGGGGAAAAGGGAGAGAAATGTGAGGGGAGAAAAGGGAGGAAAACACAAGGAAAAAAGACAGGAAATGTGAGGGGAAAAGTGAGAAATGTGAGGGGGGAAAAGGGAGGGAAATATGAGGGGGAAAATGGGGGGAAACGTGAGGGGAAAAGGCAAAAAGTATGAGAAGAAAAAGGGCTGAAAATGTGAGGGGGAAAGTGAGAAATGTGAGGGAGAAAAGGGAGGGAAACATGAGGGGACAAAGGGCAGGAAATGTGAGGGAGAAAAGGGAAACATGAGGGGAAAATGAGGGGAAACGTGAGGGGAGGAAAGAGCGGGAAATGTGAGGGGAAAAAAGGAGGAAACACGAGGAAAAAAAGCCAGGAAATGTGAGGGGAAAAGGCAGGAAGTGTGAGAGGAAAAAGGGCAGAAAATGTGAGGGGAAAAGTGAGAAATAAGAGGGGAGAAAAGGGGGGAAACGTGAGGGGAGAAAAGGCAGCAAATGGAAGGCAAAAAGGACAATAAAGCTGAGTGAAAAGGACAGGAAATGAGAGGAAAAAAAGGTATGAAACAAGGGGAGAAAAGGGGGGAAATGTGAGGGGAGAAAAGAGTAAGGAATGTGAGGGGCAAAGAGTGGGAAATGTGAGGGGAAAATGGTTGGGAAATGAGACAATAAAACAACATGAAATGTGAAGGGAAAAATCGGTGGGGAAATGTTGGGGGAAAAAAGGTGAGAAATGTGAGGAAAAAAAAGTGTAAAACTTGATGGGATGAAATGGCGTAGGGAAGGAGATAGAAACCTGAGGGGATAAAGGGTGGGAAATGTGAGGGGGGAAAAAGTAGGAAATGATTGGAAAAAAGCAAAAAATGTGAGGGAGGAAAAAAGGGTACGTGGGAAAAATCGGTGGGAAATGTGAGGGAAGAAAACGTGGGAAATGTGAGGGGAAAAAGAGCAGAAAACGTGAGGTAAAAAATGGGAAATGAGGGGGAAAAAGGGTGGGAAATGCGAGGGAAAAAGGGCAGGAAATGTGAGGGGGAAAAAAGTGAGAAATATGAGGGGTAAAGAATAGGAAATGTGAAGGGAAAATGGGTGGGAAATGAAACAACAAAGTGGCAAAAAACGTAATAGGAAGTGACAGGAGGTGATAAAGGTGACAGTAGGGGGACAGAAGGTGACAGCAGATGACAACAGGTGACAATCGGTGATAAAGGTGACAGGTGACAGAGGTGACAGCAGATGACAGCAGGTGACAATCGGTGACAGTGGGTCACAGAAGGTGACAAAGGTAACAGGAGGTGACAGGGATGACAGAAGGTGACAGGAGGTGACAATAGGTGACAGAAGGTGACAGAAGCTGACAGTAGGTGACAGAAGGTGCCAGTAGGTGACAGTAGATGACAGCAGGTGACAGAAGATGACAGTAGGTGACTGTAGATGACAGAAAGTGACAGTAGGTGACAAGGGTGACAAAAGGTGACAGAAGGTGCCAGTAGGTGCCATCAGATGGCAGCAGGTGACAGTAAATGACAGTAGGTGCCATCAGGTGCCATCAGGTGACAGTAGGTGAGAGTAGATGACAGAAGGTGCCAGTAGGTGACAGTAGACGACAGAAGGTGCCACCAGGTGCCAGCAGGTGACACCAGGTGCCAGTAGGTGGCAGAAGGTGCCAGCAGATGGCAGAAGCTGACAATAGGTGACAGAGGTGACAGCAGGTGACAGTAGGTGACAGAAGGTGGCAGCAGGTGCCAGCAAGTGCCAGTAAATGACAGTAGGTGCCAGTAAATGACATCAGGTGCCAGTAAGTGACATCAGGTGCCACCAGGTGCCATCAGGCACCATCAGGTGGGAGCAGGTGACAGTAGATGACAGCAGGTGTCACCAGGTGCCATCAGGCGCCAGCAGGTGCCAGCAGGTGCCAACAGGTGACAGTAGGTGCCAGAGGCGCCATCAGGTGGCAGTAGGTGCCAGTAAATGACGGCAGGTGCCAGCAGGCGCCACCAGGTGCCATCAGGTGCCAGTAAATGCTACCAGGTGCCCCCAGGTGCCATCAGGTGACAGTAGGTACTAGTAAATGCCCCCAGGTGCCAGTAAATGCCCCCAGGTGCCAGTAAATGCCACCAGGTGCCATCAGGTGCCAGTAAATGCCATCAGGTGCCACCAGGCGCCATCAGGTGCCAGCAGGTGCCATCAGGCGCCATCAGGTGCCAGCAGGTGACAGTAGGTGACAGTAAATGCCAGTAAATGCCATCAGGTGCCCCCAGGTGCCATCAGGTGCCCCCAGGTGCCATCAATGCCACGGGGTGTCCGTACCTGGCGGGTGGTGGTTGGCCGCATAGCCCTGCAGAGGGTGGGGGGCTCCGTACGGCTGCCGGTGCAGCAGGTCAGGGTCAGGGTGGGACCCCCGCGAGCCCCCGTACACCAGGCTGGAGAGACAGACAGACGGACAGACAGGAGAGTGTCACATCACGGGCATTGTCACAGCCCCCACTGTCACAGACCCACCCCGTACACCAGGCTGGACAGACGGACAGACGGACAGACAGGAGAGCGTCACATCATGGCATTGTCACAGCCCCACCATCACAGACCCCTCCCGTACACCACACAGACAGACAGACAGACAGGAGAGTGTCACATCATGGGATTGTCACAGATTCCCCCCCCCCCGTACACCAGGCTGGACACACGGACAGACGGACAGACAGACACAGGAGAGTGTCACATCATGGGATTGTCACAGCCCCACCATCACAGACCCCCCATACACCAGACAGACAGACAGACAGACAGACAGACAGGAGAGTGTCACATCACGGCATTGTCACCTCCCACCATCACAGACCCCCCCCATACGCCAGGCTGGACAGACAGACAGACGGACAGACAGGAGAGCGTCACATCATGGCATTGTCACAGATTCCCCCCCACCCCGTACACCAGGCTGGACAGACGGACAGACAGGAGAGCGTCACATCACGGCATTGTCACCTCCCACCATCACAGACCCCCATACACCACACAGACAGACAGACACACAGACAGACAGACACACAGGAGAGTGTCACATCACGGGATTGTCACAGCCCCCACCATCACAGACCCACCCCTACACCAGACAGACGGACAGACGGACAGACAGGTGTGACTGTCACCGCCCCACAATGCTGTGACAGGTGTGACACAGGTGTGAGCCCCATGGGTGTGACAGGTGTGACACAGATGTGAGCCAGGTGTGGCCTGTGCACAGGTGTGACACACGTACACGTGCAGCAGACACTGACACAGGTGTGACACAGACACACACACAGGTGTGACACAGACACTGACACAGGTGTGACACAGACACACACAGGTGTGACACAGGCACACTCAGGTGTGACACAGACACACACTCAGGTGTGACACAGACACACTCAGGTGTGACACAGACACACACACAGGTGTGACACAGGCACTGACACAGGTGTGACACAGACACACTCAGGTGTGACACAGACACACTCAGGTGTGACACAGGCACTGACACAGGTGTGACACAGACACTGACACAGGTGTGACACAGACACTGACACAGGTGTGACACAGACACACTCAGGTGTGACACAGACACACTCAGGTGTGACACAGACACACTCAGGTGTGACACAGACACTGACACAGGTGTGACACAGACACACTCAGGTGTGACACAGGCACTGACACAGGTGTGACACAGACACACTCAGGTGTGACACAGACACTGACACAGGTGTGACACAGACACACACACTCAGGTGTGACACAGACACTGACACAGGTGTGACACAGACACTGACACAGGTGTGACACAGACACACTCAGGTGTGACACAGACACTGACACAGGTGTGACAGACACACACAGGTGTGACACAGACACTGACACAGGTGTGACACAGACACACTCAGGTGTGACACAGGCACACTCAGGTGTGACACAGGCACTGACACAGGTGTGACACTGACACACTCAGGTGTGACACAGACACTGACACAGGTGTGACACAGACACACACAGGTGTGACACAGACACACACACAGGTGTGACACAGACACTGACACAGGTGTGACACAGACACTGACACAGGTGTGACACAGACACACTCAGGTGTGACACAGGCACTGACTCAGGTGTGACACAGACACTGACACAGGTGTGACACAGACACTGACACAGGTGTGACACAGACACACTCAGGTGTGACACAGGCACTGACACAGGTGTGACACAGGCACTGACACAGGTGTGACACAGACACTGACACAGGTGTGACACAGGCACTGACACAGGTGTGACACAGACACACACACAGGTGTGACACAGACACACACAGGTGTGACACAGACACTGACACAGGTGTGACACAGACACTGACACAGGTGTGACACAGACACACACACAGGTGTGACACAGGCACTGACACAGGTGTGACACAGACACTGACACAGGTGTGACACAGACACACTCAGGTGTGACACAGGCACTGACACAGGTGTGACACAGGCACTGACACAGGTGTGACACAGACACACTCAGGTGTGACACAGACACACTCAGGTGTGACACAGGCACTGACACAGGTGTGACACAGACACTGACACAGGTGTGACACAGACACTGACACAGGTGTGACACAGACACACTCAGGTGTGACACAGACACACTCAGGTGTGACACAGACACTGACACAGGTGTGACACAGACACACTCAGGTGTGACACAGGCACTGACACAGGTGTGACACAGACACACTCAGGTGTGACACAGACACTGACACAGGTGTGACACAGACACACTCAGGTGTGACACAGACACTGACACAGGTGTGACAGACACACACAGGTGTGACACAGACACTGACACAGGTGTGACACAGACACACACAGGTGTGACACAGACACTGACACAGGTGTGACACAGACACTCAGGTGTGACACAGGCACTGACACAGGTGTGACACAGACACTGACACAGGTGTGACACAGGCACTGACACAGGTGTGACACAGGCACTGACACAGGTGTGACACAGACACACACAGGTGTGACACAGACACTGACACAGGTGTGACAGACACACACAGGTGTGACACAGACACTGACACAGGTGTGACACAGACACACACTCAGGTGTGACACAGGCACTGACACAGGTGTGACACAGACACTGACACAGGTGTGACACAGACACACACTCAGGTGTGACACAGGCACTGACACAGGTGTGACAGACACACACAGGTGTGACACAGACACTGACACAGGTGTGACACAGACACACACTCAGGTGTGACACAGGCACTGACACAGGTGTGACACAGACACTGACACAGGTTTGACACAGGCACTGACACAGGTGTGACACAGGCACACTCAGGTGTGACACAGGCACATTCAGGTGTGACACGTGTGACACAGGTGAGCCAGGCATTGACACACAGGTGTGACACCCCAAATCCCAGAGCACCCCAAATCCTGCTACAGCGAGATCCCAGCACCCCAAATCCTGGAGCACCCCAAATCCTGTTGCACCCCTAAATCATCCTGTGCCACAAATCCCGGAGCACCCCAAATCCCTCAGCACCCCAAACCCCGGTGTAATGGGATCCCAGCACCCCAAATCCTGGTGTAACGGGACCCCTGCACCCCAAATCCCTGCACCCCAAATCCCCCAGCATCCCAAATCCCAGTGTAATGGGATCCCTGAGCCCCAAACTTCCGTCACCCCAAATCCAGGTGTAACGGGACTCCCTCATCCCATAAGGGGACCTCAGCATCTCAGTACCCCAGGGACACCCCAAATCTCAGCAAACCCCAAATCTCAGCACACCCCAATCCCGGTGTAACGGGATCACAGGACCCCAAATCCTAGTGTAATGGGAATGGGATCCCTGCACCCCAAATCCCAGAGTGACAGGATCCCTGCACCCCCAAATCCCAACACCCCAAATCCCTCAGCATCCCAAATCCCGGTGTATCAGGATCCCAGCACCGCAAATCCCAGTGTAACGGGATCCCTGCACCCTAAATCCCAGCACCCCAAATCCCTCAGCATCCCACATCCCGGTGTAATGGGATCCCTGCACCCAAATCCTGGTGTAACGGGACCCCCTCACCCCGTAAGGGGATCTCAGCATCTCAGTACCCCAGGGACACCCCAAACCCCAGCATCCCAAATCCCTCAGCATCCCAAATCCTGGTGTAACAGGACCCTGTACCCTAAATCCCAGCACCCCAAATCCCTCAGCACCCCAAATCCCAGTGTAACGGGATCCTTGCACCCCAAATCCCAGTGTAACGGGATCCCAGCATCCCAAATCCCAGTGTAACGAGATTGCAGGACCCCAACACTCCAGGGACACCCCAAATCTCCTGCACCCCAAATCCCAGTGTAACAGGATCCCTGCACCCCAAATCCCTGCACCCTAAATCCCCCAGCATCCCAAATCCCAGAGTAACGGGACCCCCTCACCCCAAATTCCAGGACACCCCAAACCCCAGAGTAACAGGACACCCTCATCCCAAATCCCAGAGTAACAGGACCCTCTCACCCCAAATTCTCAGCACCCCAAATCTCAGCACATCCCAAACCCCGGTGTAACAAGACCTGTTCACCCCAAATCCCAGAATAATGGGACCCTCTCACCCCAAATCCCGGAGTAATGGGACCCCCTCACCCCAAATCCTGGAATAATGGGACCCCTCACCCCAAATCCCGGTCTAACGGGATCCCCTTGCTCCAAACCCCCCCTCACCCCAAATCCCGGTGTAACGGGACCCCCTCACCCCAAATTCCTCAGCACCCCAAATCCCACACACCCCAAACTCCGGTGTAATGGGATCACAGCATCCCAAACCTCCTGCACCCAAAATCCCATCACCCCCACCCCAAGTCCCGCTGTGACAGGACCCCCTCACCCCAAATCCCAGTTTAATGGGACCCCCTCACCCCAAATCCCGGTGTAACAGCATTGTAGGACCCCAAATCCCAGCACACCCCAAATCCCAGCACACCCCAAATCCCAAAATAATGGGACCCCCTCACCCCAAATCCCGGTGTAACAGCATTGTAGGACCCCAAAACTGCTGGGACACCCCAAATCCCTCAGCACCTCAAATCCCAGAATAACGGGACCCCCTCACCCCAAATCCCCAAGTAACGGGACCCCCTCACCCCAAATCCCAGCACACCCCAAATCCAAGCACACCCCAAATCCCAGCACACCCCAAATCCCAAAATAATGGGACACCCTCACCCCAAATCCTGCTGTAACGGCATTGCAGGACTCCAATACTGCTGGACACCCCAAATGCCAGCACACCCCAAATCCCAGAGTAACGGGACCCCCTCACCCCAAATCCCAGCACACCCCAAATCCCAGCACACCCCAAATCCAGAGTAACGGGACCCCCTCACCCCAAATCCCAGCGCACTTCAAATCCCAGAATAATGGGATCACAGCATCCCAAACCTCCTGCACCCCAAACCCCGGTGTAACGGGATCCCTCACCCCAAATCCCCCCACAGCCCAATTCCGAGGGAAACAGGATCCCCACATCCCAAATAACTCAGCACCCCAAACCCCAGCACACCCCAAATCCCAGAGTAATGGGACCCCCTCACCCCAAATCCCTTTCATCCAAATCCCCCCTCATCCCAAATCCCAGAGTAACGGGATCCCAGCACCCCAAACCTCCTGCACCCCAAATCCCCCCTCATCCCAAATCCCAGAGTAACGGGATCCCAGCACCCCAAACCTCCTGCACCCCAAATCCCCCCTCATCCCAAATCCCAGAGTAACGGGATCCAGCACCCCAAACCTCCTGCACCCCAAATCCCAGTGTAATGGGACCTCTTTCGCCCTAAATTCCTCTGCACCCCAAATCCCAGCACACCCCAAATCCCGGAGTAACGGGATCACAGCATCCCAAACCTCCTGCACCCCAAAGCCCGCTGTAACGGGATCACAGCATCCCAATACTCCAGCGCCCCAAACCCGCTGTAACGGGACCCCCTCACCCCAAATCCCACTGTAACGGGATAACAGGACCCCAACACTGCTGGGACACCCCAAATCCCAGCACCCCAAACCCCAGAGTAACGGGATCCTTGTACCCCAGATCCCAAACCTCCTGCACCCCAAATCCCGCTGTAACGGGATCACAGCATCCCAACCTCCTGCACCCCAAATCCCGCTGTAACGGGACCCCCTCACCCCAAATCCCACTGTAACGGGATAACAGGACCCCAACACTGCTGGGGACACCCCAAATCCCCTTCACTCCAAATCCCAGCACATCCCAAATCCCGAGTAACGGGATCCCAGCACCCCAAATCCCAGTGTAAGGGGGATCACAGGACCCCAGTACTACTGGGACACCCCCAAATCCCTCAGCACCCCAAACCCGGTGTAACGGGATCACAGCACCCCAAACCTCCTGCACCCCAAATCCCCCCTCATCCCAAATCCCAGAGTAACGGGATCACAGCATCCCAAACCTCCTGCACCCCAAATCCCAGCACACCCCCAATCCCGCTGTAACGGGACCCCCTCACCCCAAATCCCGCTGTAACCGGACCCCCTCACCCCAAATCCCAGCACCCCAAACCTCAGTGTAACGGGACCCTCTCACTCCAAACCCCCCCTCACCCCAAATCCCGCTGTAACGGGACCCTGCACCCCAAATCCCTCTGCACCCCAAATCCCGGTGTAACGGGACACCCTCATCCCAAATCCCTTGGCACCCCAAATCCCGCTGTAACGGGACCCTGCACCCCAAACCCCCCCTCACCCCAAACCCCCCCATCCCCCCCATTCCCCCCATCCTCGCTCCTCCCCCCGGTGCGCGCCCCCTTCCTCCCCCCCCTCCCGCTCGCTCCCCCCGGGGCTCACCTGGCCTTGGCCGAGCGCTCGTAGCTCCAGCCGGGCCCGGCGCTGAGCGGGTCCCCGAACCCGGCGGCCGGGTAGTTCCTGTCCATGGGGGCGGCGCCCCCCGGGGCCGGGCGGGGGTCGAGGGCCGGGGGGGCCGGGGGGCGGCCGGGCGGGGGGCGCCTCACGGAGCCGCCATGATGGAGCGGGGCCGCGCGCCGCCGCTTCCTCCCACACTGCACCGCGCGGGGCCCGAGCGGGGCCGCGCGCCGGCGGGAGCGCGGCGGGAGGGGGCGGGGCCGGAGCGGACCAATTGGGAGAGAGGGGCGGGGTCGGTGCGTGACCGTATAAGGGAAAAGGGGCGGGGAAAGCGGCGCTGGGAGACAATGTCTGTGAGGGGGAAAGGGGCGGGGCCAAGCGCGGCCGTAAATGGGCAAAAGGGCGGGGCCATGCAGTGGCGGGAGCGCTGAGAGGGCGGGGCCAAGCTGCGACAAAAGGGCGGGGTTAGGACCGTCCATATATGGAAAAGGGGCGTGATCACACGCGAGAGGGAGCGCTGGGGGCGGGGCCGAACTGCGACGAGGGGCGGGGTTAATCTCTCCATATATGGAAAAGGGGCGTGGTTAAACAATGGCGGGAGCCCTTAGGGGCGGGACTAAGCTGTTTCTATAGGCGATTAAAGGGCGGAGTTGACCACTTCCATATATGGAAAAGGGGCGTGGTAAGACACCGGCAGGAGCCCTTAGGGGCGGGGCTAAACGGCTTCAATAAACTATTAAAGGGCGGGGTTCAGAGGTTCCATATATGGAAAGGAGGCGTGGACACACTATAGCGGGTGCTCTGAAGGGGCGGGGCTAACCTGTATCTATAGGTTCTAAAGAGGAGGGGTTAGCCACTTCCATATATGGAAAGGGGGCGTGGTTAGACGCTGTCGGGAGCCCTTGGGGCGGGGCCAAGAGCTTTCTATAGGCGATCGAAGGGGCGGGGTTACGCTCCTCCATATATGGAAAAGAGGTGTGGCCACACAGTGGCGGGAGCCCTTAGGGGCGGGGCTAAACAGCGTCTAAGGCCATAAAGGGCCAGGGAAAGGGGCGGGGCCAGGCATTTTCTATGAGGAAGGGGCGGGGTAAGGGTGTGGCCCTGACATCCCTATAAAAGGAAAAGAGGCGGGACTTTCTCCCTATAGGGGCGGGGCTTGGATCAGCACGGAGGGGGCGTGGCTAAGCTGCTGAGAGGAACTGAGCGGAACTGGTGCAAACTGGAGCTGAGAGACGGGGGCCGGAACCAAAACGCTGCTCCCACCCGGACCCTTTTACCCGCCGCGCTTCCGGTTCGCCACTTCCGCCTTCCGGTGTTGCGCCGTTGCCGGCCGTGAGGGAGCCGCGCGCCCAAACCCCCAAAAATCCCAAAAAAACCCCCCAAAATTCCCAAAAAAACCTCTCGAGACCTCTTTAAATTCTGCTCTCGATCCCTTTAGGAGCATCTCGGAGCCGCTGAGGCGCGGCCATGACGCGGCACGGCAAGAACTGCACGGCGGGGGCCGTGTACAGCTACCACGAGAGGAAGAAGGACACAGGTGGCGCCTGGCACCGGGACGGGTTTGGGGACTTTGGGGACACGCACGGGAGGTGACAATTGTGGCTTTGTGTCCCTCGTAGCGGCCTCGGGTTACGGCACGCAGCGGGTGCGGGTGGGGCGTGACGCCATCAAGGATTTCGATTGTTGCTGCCTGTCCCTGCAGCCCTGCCGGGACCCCGTGGTGACGTGAGTGAGCCCCAAAATGCCCCCGAAATAGCCCCGAAATACCCACAGAAATGCCCCCAAAATAGGCCCGAAATACTCTCAAAAATACCTAGAAAACAAGTCCTGTACGTTCTCAAATACCCACAAAAATACCCACAGAACGGTCCTAAAACCGCCCTAAAATACCCCCAAAAATACCCACAAACAGCCCCAAAATGCCCACAAAACTGCATGAAAGTGCCCCAAAAATGCCCCCAAAGTAGCCCCAAAATATCCATAAAAATACCCACAAAAGAGCCTAAAATGCCCCAGAATTCCTGCAGGACAGCCCCAAAATATGCCCAAAACGAGCCCCAAAATACCCCCAAAACAGCCCCCAAATACCCTCAAAAATACCCCAAAACAGCCCCAAAATAGCCACAAAAATACCAACAAAACAGCCCCAAAATGCCACAGAAATACCCTCAAAAATACCCCCAAAACAACCGCGAAATACTTTCAAAAAATACCTAGAAAACAAGTCCTATATGTCCTCAAAATACCCCCAAAAATACCCCCAAAGTAGCTCAAAACGACCCCCAAAATACCCCCAGGAATACCCAGATAATAGCCCAGAAAGTGCCCCAGAAATACTCACAAAATAGTCCAAAAACTGCCCCAAAATATCCATAAAAATACCCACAAAACAGCCCCGAAATGCCCCCAAACCAGCCCCAAAAACTTCCCAGAAATACCCACAAAATAGCCCCAAAATCTGCCCAAAACTACCCACAAAACAACCTCAAAACTGCCCCAAAATACTCACAAAAATACCCAGAAAACAGCCCCAAAATACCCACAAAAATATCCCTGAAACAGCCCCAAAATACCCACAAAACCAGCCCTAAAAGCACCTCAAAAAATCCCAAAACCATCCCAAAAAAAACCCCAAAATACCCCAAAAGCGCCTCAAAAAAGGCCCCAAAATCACCCCCAAACCACCCCAAATCTCCTCCAGGACCCAAAAACCTCCAAAGCCACCCCAAATACTCCCTCAGGACCCCAAAGCCCCAAAATCCCCCCCAAACCAAACCCCAAAAACCCCCCCCAAAATTTTGTGGTTTTTATTCACCTGACCCCAAATAATTTGGGGATTTTGCTGCAGCCCCGATGGGTTCCTGTACGAGCGCGAGGCCATCGTGAGTTACCTGCTGCACCAGAAAACCAAAATCGCCCGGGAGACCAAGGTGAGCACCCCAAAAATGCCCTAAAACACCCCAAAAATACCCAAAAAGCTCTTAAAAAAATCCCCCCAAAAATCGCCCCAAGATCCTCCAAAATCCCCCCAAAATTCCCCAAAAAATCTCTCCAAAATTCCCCAAAAAATCCCCCCAAGATCCTCCAAAATCCCCCCAAAAATCCCCAAAAAATCTCTCCAAAATCACCCCAAAACCTCCCAAAAATACCTCAAAAATACATCAAAAATGTCACAAAAATCTCCCTCAAAAAATCCCAAAAATACCCCCAAAAATCCTGCAAAAAAACTCAGAAAAAATCCCCTGAAAAATCCCCCCAAAACCTCCCAAAATCCCCCCCAAAACGCCTCAAAAATCTCACAAAAATCCCACAAAAATGCCCCAAAAAATTGCCCAACCCCACCCCCCAGGACCCCCAAAATCCCCAAAAAATCTCCCAAAAATCCCCTGAAAATTCCCCAAAAAACTCCCAAAATTCCACCCCAAAATACCTCAAAAATACATCATAAAGGTCACCAAAAATCTCCCTAAAAATCCCTCAAAAAGTTCCCCAAAATACCCAAAAGATCCTGCAAAGAACTCACAAAAATCCCCTGAAAAATCCCCCAAAAAACTCCCCAAATCCCCCCCAAAACACCTCAAAAATCTCAGAAAAAAATCCCACAAAAATGCCCCAAAAAATCCACAAATCCTCCCAAAATACCTCAAAAAAACATCAAAAATCTCACCAAAAATCTCCCTAAAAATCCCTCAAAAATTCCCAAAAATACCCCAAAAATCCTGCAAAAAACTCACAAAAATCCCCTGAAAAATCCCCCCAAAACCTCCCAAAAATACCTCCAAAAATCATCAAAAATCTCCCTAAAAATCTCCCTAAAAATCCCTCAAAAAAAAAAAATCCCAAAAATACCCAAAAAATTCTGTCCCTGACACATTTTGGGGTTCGAGTTTTTGGGGCCTGGGAGCGGCAGCAGGGGCAGGAATTTGGGGTAAAAAACCCCAGAAATTTGGGATAAAATCCCAGAAATTTGGGGTAAAAAATCCCAGAAAATTGGGGTAAAATCCCAGAAATTTGGGATAAAATCCCCGAAATTTGGGGTAAAATCCCAGAATTTTGGGGTAAACTCCCCGAATTTGGGAGGGATTTTTTGGGGCCGGTTTGGGGGGTGTCCCTCACACATTTTTGGGGTCCCTGACACATTTTGGGGTTCCCATTTTTTGGTGTTTTCGGTGTTTTTTGGTGTTTTTAGGCCTGGGAGCGGCAGCAGGGGCAGGAATTTGGGGTTAAAATCCCCGAAATTTGGGGTAAAATCCCAGAATTTTGGGGTAAACTCCCTGAATTTGGGACAGATTTTTTGGGGCTGGTTTAGGGGGTGTCCCTGATGGTTTTGGGGTCCCTGACACATTTAGGGGTTCTCATTTTTGGGATTTTTTGGGGTTCAGGCCTGGGAGCGGCAGCAGAGGCAGGAATTTGGGGTTAAAAAATCCCAGAAATTTGGGTAAAATCCTGGAATTTTTTGGGGTAAAATCCCAGAATTTTTTGGCTAACACCCTCGAATTTGTGACGGAGGGGTCCCTCACACATTTTGGGGTCCCTCACACGTTTTTGGGGTGCGGTTTTTTGGGTGTTTTTTGGTGTTTTCAGGCCTGGGAGCGGCAGCAGGGGCAGGAATTTGGGGTTAAAAAATCTCAGAAATTTGGGGTAAAATCCCCGAATTTGGGACGGATTTTTTGGGGCCGGTTTGGGGGAGTTCCCTGAGGGTTTTTGGGGTCCCTGACACATTTCTGGGGTCCCGTTTTTGGGTGTTTTTGGGGTGGTTTTTGGGTGTTTCCAGGCCTGGGAGCGGCAGCAGGGGCAGGAATTTGGGGTTAAAAAATCCCCAGAAATTTGGGGTAAAATCCCCGAATTTGGGAGGGATTTTTTGGGGTGTCCCTCACACATTTTGGGGGTCTCTCACGGTTTTTGGGGTCCCGTTTTTGGGTGTTTTGGGTGTTTTCCGGGTGTTCCCAGGCCTGGGAGCGGCAGCAGGGGCAGGAATTTGGGGTTAAAAAATCCCAGAAATTTGGGGTAAATCCTTGAATTTGGGACGGATTTTTTTTGGGGTGTCCCTCACACATTTTGGGGTCCCTGACACATTTCTGGGGTCCCGTTTTTGGGTGTTTTTTGGTGTTTTTCGGGTGTTCTCAGGCCTGGGAGCGGCAGCAGGGGCAGGAATTTGGGGTTAAAAAATCCCCAGAAATTTGGGGTAAAATCCCCGAATTTGGAGGGATTTTTTGGGGCCGGTTTGGGGGGTGTCCCTCACACATTTTGGGTCTCTCACGGTTTCTGGGGTGCGGTTTTTGGGTGTTTTTGGGTGTTTTTTGGGTGTTCCCAGGCCTGGGAGCGGCAGCGCGCCGAGCGGCGGCGGCAGCGGGAGCAGCAGCGCGGGGAGGGCGCGGCCCGGGCCCTGCGGGGATTCCTGGAGGCCGAGACCCCCCTGGGCAGCGGGGGAGGGGCGGCCGAGAGCCCCGCGAGCGGCGGTGAGGGGGGGAGGGGAATGGGGGAGGGGCTGGGGGGGGTTTGGGGGGGATTTTGGGGGGTCTGGAGGGGTTTGGGGGGGATTTTAGGGGGATTTTGGGGGGGATTTGGGGGATTTTAGGGGGTTTGGGGGGGATTTTGGGAGGGGATTTTAGGGGATTTGGGGGGGGGGTGAGGGAGATTTTGGGATTTTGGGGGAGATTTTGGGGGTTCTGGGGGGGATTTTGGGGGGTCTGGAGGGGATTTTGGGGGGGATTTGGGGGGATTTTGGGGGGGATTTGGGGGGGGTTGGGGGGATTTTGGGGGTTTTGAGGGGATTTTGGGGGGAATTTGGGGGGGGTTGTGTGGTGTTTGGGGGGGATTTTGAGGGGTTTGGGGGGATTTTAGGGGGATTTGGGGGGGATTTTGGGGCGATTTGGGGGGGATTTTGGGGGGATTTTGAGGGGGGTTTGGGGGGTTTTGGGGGTTCTGGGGGGATTTTGAGGGGGATTTGGGGGTTTTGGGGGGGGTTTGGGGT